>JAQIWG010000027.1:0-60641 GCA_034695025.1 Chamaedrilus cognettii | reverse complement strand
AATGTGGGGTCCAATGCACCCACTTTGCAAATAATCACTGTGCAGTAATGATATCAGTAAATAATTAAATATTTGACTTTAATTGCACTGAACAATCTAATCTAAGTTATTTTTTAGATTTAATTTAAATTTTTTAACCTATATAGGCCTAAGTTTCTTTTTTAAACCAATGTAAATTGATTTTTTTTTAATAGCCTAGGCCCTAGTAGACCTAGTCAAATTTCTTTGAAGCTGAGCAGTCATAAAACTAGCATGACGAAGTATAGTAAAAATGTCAAAAATGAGATTTTTCCAATTTTTATGGGCGGCTTTACAATAATATTATAGATTTAGAAAAAAAAATGAAAGTAATTAAATAGAAATTTATTTACGTACAACTTTGTGTACTATTGGTCAGATATTAGCACCGCGCTTGTTTTATCCCCTCCCCAAAAAATATTATAGGCCTACTGCTGAAAATAAAAACTTAAAAAATTTAGTTTCTGCTTACAGGTGTTGCAGACTATTTTGACCTACTTATGACGTCATATTGCCATGTGCTCTTTGAATTTTGGTGGACATTTAAAAACCCGAAAAGGGTTCGACGTTCGCTTCAAGTATTTGTTTCGCCTAATCATTGACGCATAAAAATTATTATAGCTGCACTGTCTCTTTTCCTACATATTGCGTTCTGCTGACACCAACGCGCTGCATTTGTGCCTACGAAGAAATAGAGATCGAGAGACGTTATTGCAACCTCATGGCTGATTCGACAAGCGGTGGTGGGACGGGGGGCACGAAGGTGCCGAGGGGCAGGGTGCGGGGGTCCATGTGGGACTTCGACGCGCCCATGTACGTCGACTTCTCGCGCATAGCGCAGCTGGAGGCCGTGCATGATGACGATAACATCGACGACTTGTCCTACTTCAGTGAGTTTGTCATTATACACATAGTATTCATCTAAGTCGACTCTTAAGAACTACACCCAAACTAAGTCGTAGTATAATTGTCTGCATTATTTAGTGATAAAAATGGTATATCCTGTAATGGTTTTTATATGGAATTTTTCATAGGTTGTTAAAAAGAAATTTTCACTTTATTTTATTTGAAATGGAAATTTTTTGCCTATTTAAAACGCGGGCCATTGCTCTCAGTCTTGACAATTAGTATTTCCTGCTTTAGCTAGGGACTAGCTAGTCTTATTATGGCCGTGCTAACTAGTAGGCTAGTTGATTATTGTAAAATGCCGGTAGGCAGCTAGGCGTAAGTGTGTTGGTATGTTGCAGGTGTGGACCATGAAGCAGTCAGAGCCAGCAGCTTTGGTCGGCTCGCTGCCGACATGAGAGCTGCGACGGAGCCGAGAGCTCGGTCCTTGCCCCTGTTCGACCCTCCGACCCGACCCAAAGATCCACCGTGCCAACCTCTCAACCATCCCCCTTCCAATGAACCCAACCCCTCGGGTAGCAAGAAAAATATGGGTCTTGTAGTTGAAGGAAGGAATGTTTTGAAAGCGGGAGGGAAGAATGTTTCGAAAGCGGGGGAGCCCAAGGCTTGCAGAGGCAATTTGGATGCGGTAGTCTGTGCTTCAGTTCCTCCCCCTCTGGGGTTCGGGGAATTAGGCCCCTCGGGCCAGATAGAAGATTCTGGAGAAACTTCAGCCTTTGTCTCTGTTCATGCTAGGATCACCAAGCCTGTGAATGCTGGGCTTAATGAAGGGCTGTCTTTAACAGAGTGTGATAAGGAGAATGAATCGGACGGGGCCATGGGAGGGGCAGGGGCGGAACCTGCTGCCATGGGAGCGGAGAGGGGTCGTCAGCGATTCGTTGATGTCGTAACTAGCGCCAAGTGAGTTGAAGAGTTAGTCTAGGACTACAAGTGTTATAACGCCAGCTGATGTAAATATTTAGAGGTTTCTGGTAGAGGTTATTTGTTTTAGCTTAGTTTATACTGTCTGATTAATAATGAAAATAGAAAAGTAAATCATGAGAAAAGCATTACTACCTTTGGCTCTGACAATGATGTGTTGCATACAGGAAGCACCATGTTGTGTTGTGGTGCGTACAGGAAGCGCCTGTCGATGTCGGTGGACCGTGGACACAACAAGCTGACTCAAATCAGACATGCCCTGCTGGCCGCAGGTCTGCGCGAGGGGGAGGCAGAGCAAAGGGAAGGGGCGGAACCCCCACCTAATCTGGGACCAACCTCTGGCAAAAAGCGTCCGTCTGGCCTGATTGCTCCCAAGCCTGTTCATTATGGGTGGGCCGTTGCTTCATTAGTTATTTATTTAACTATTTTATTTTATTTGTTTGAGATTAGATTGAGATTTGGTGCATGTTCTTCTTTGAGAGAAGTATACCCACATTGCTGATATTCGCAATGCAAGTGAATCGTAGCACGTGAATCGTAACACGTGGCATTCAATTTTTCCGCCTTTCTTGGAACATGTCAACTTTGGTTACATCTGACCAGTGCGATTCGGCTAACTTATTGATTTTCACGTTTAAATATCGTTTTGTATTTAATTATTACTTTACATAATTAATTTAAATTTGTTTGTGAACACACGCTTCATTTCGTTGTACGACAGTCGCATAGGACCCCATCCGCCTAAATCGCCCCACGCGCCTAAATCTCGTCGCGCCATTCTCGGCAGCCTGGAAAACATTTCCACTGCTGGCGTGGGTCCTGCCGCGGATCCAAGAGGGACCGTGGGGCCCAAGGAGGGGGCAGGGGGGATTGCGGGGTCTAGGGAAGGTGCGAAAGGGGGGCGTCGAGCCGCCGGGAGATCCCTGGCATGCAACAACGGGGCCATAGCGGAGACTTCGGTTGAGTTCAGCACGGAGGCCGGGGGGGACTTTGTGCGAGAGATGAAGCGCAATGAGCAGCACACGGTAAATACTGGCGTGTTGTTGATTAGCCCTGTATCCCGCAGCTTATTTATTAGCAAATGTCTGCTGTTTTTTTGTCATTTTTTTGTACTTTTATATCATCTTTTAGTATCTGAAAAAAATTTGCCCCGGTACTCAAAATGAAAAATCGGCGCCTGTGACGTTGACAATATTTGATGACTTGAACATATTGTTTAGACTGCGCTCCAACCCCACGGTGCCCCCGGCATCCACGGTGCCGCTACTGCCACGGTGCCCCTCGTGCCTCACACAGGGGTGCCCTTCCAGGTGCAGGGCTGGCACCCCGGCCCCAAGAGCACCGCGGTCAAGCCGTTCTCATTTGAGGAGCGGGAGCGCAGACTGGCAGAGCGCCGGGGGGCAGCGAAGCAGCGTCAAGCGCAGGCCGAGGAACTGAGGAGCGCTGCCGTGAGTCCTGATCATAGTTTTGACATTTTGATAGTTATAAATATTTTTATTTTTTATTTTTACGTAGCCATGTCAAAAAATTATAATAATATTGAACGTTGCAAAAAAAGCGTGTGTGTGCAGGATGCATATGATTATTATCAACTATTGCTTAACGGTATGTTTACAACCCGTGTTGCTCTACTATTTGCAATATATTGTGAATTGCGCTGGATATGATATCCTTATATTTGACAGAAAGTTTAGATGCAGCAATTATTGCGTTTAAATTAGTTCCAGAGGCTCGCTGTCAATAATGCCGTGTTCCGTAACTCATGCAGTCGAGTGCGATACAATGCTGGATACAATTTTTGATTTTAAATGCATTGTGCTGGGTTTGTTTAATCAATATTTTCTATGATTGAAACGTAAGTTGATAATTATATAATATTCAGTAATTTTTTATTTAAAGTATAGCTGTTATTTTTATTAAGATTATAGTTGCTATGCTTCAGGCTCACAAGTTCCATGCTCAGCCGTTCCCAGACATAATTTACGCTCCAGCCAATGGTGGGCATCGTACTACAGCCGACCTGACCCAGAATGGACCGCAGGCCAATCACATGCCTGTAGACAAGTCTCTGGCGTCCAATCGCGCGACAGAGAAGGGTGGGTTCAAGGCGCGGCCACCCACCGTGCTGAGCAAGGCTCCGTTTGTGCCACACAAGAGCGACAAGGCGCCCACTGGTGAGCGTGGGGAAGTGCGACCTTTGACCTTTGTTGCTTGATGATTCAAGAATCTAGAAATGCATGGGTGCGCGCTTCATAGTCTTTTATGTTTTTAATTTGTCGTATAGATTATGTCAAAATAAAAATTATTGCTGATCCGTTTACATGCATATAAATTTAAAAATTAACCCAGGATTTCAATTGCATTTTGACATTAGTTATGCCTTTCAACTCAGGTTTTCGAGACTGCGACTATTTATCTTTATTGAATCCAGACATGCTTGAGATGCATGTGCACTATGCAGTACGGTGTGAAGAGTGTGTTGCTAAAGGTTTTTTGGACCGGCTTGTTTGAGCGCTTTTAAAATTGTTGAATATTTAATTTGATCCCGTCGTCTTCTATGCTGTTTCAGTGTAGATAACAGAACTTTATTGCGGATATGTTGGCTCTATTGATTCGTTGATTTGATTGGCCGCCACTGTGGTGCAGAGGTCCTGCGCAGTTTTGCGTCGAGCCAGGCACGGCGTGCAGAGCAGCGCGCAGAGCAGGAGCACGCGCGGCTCGAGCGCCAGTCACGCGAGGCCTCAGAGCGCGTGCAGAGGGAGCGCCTGCGCGCCGAGGCAGAGGAGGCCGAGCGACGACGCATGCGCGAGCTTACCGTGCACCGCGCACAGCCCGTGCGCCACCGGGGGGGCGCCGTTGCATCGGGGGGGGCGGGGGCACAGGCCGGGGCGGCTGCACAGGGAGGGGCGACGGGGGAAGTGAAGTAGAGAACGGTGGGTCCCGGAGACTTTTGTGTAGTGGGTGATGAGTGGGATGTGTGTAGTGGGTGATGAGTGGGATGTGGTGTTGTGGGTGATGAGTGGGATGTGCGTAGTGGGTGGAATGGATTCTGATTGCGTGCGAGGGGCCGTGAGGCTTTTGAAGATATTGATTAGCGGATGAACGGACTAAAATATTGCGACGCTTTGGAGTCCGAAATGCAGTTGACCGATTCTCTCTGGACTTTGAACACGTTTAGATGCGGAGTGTTTTATTTAATCGTGTTTTTCATATTTTGATCCGTAAGTTTTTGCGCTTTTGTGAATCAACTAATCAGTCATGCCAAGGAGGCTTATACGTAGGCCACTTGAGATTTATACGCTTCGACAGTATTTTATTATTGCTCTTCCATATTGCAATTTGCTCTTCAAATTTTATGTTTGTAAAAGTTAAAAAACGCATACAAGTACTGCTTAAGTATTGCATTAATTATATGTTTCAGTTTGAAAATTACGTTTTGCATTCAGTCCTCTCCCTATCATTTGCATCAGAGTCAATCGATGCGTTTATTGTACACGTTTGTCGTCGATAACTAATGTTTGCCGTTTTCATTAATTTTGCTAGAAGCGAGTTAAAATTACGTTTGATATTCAAAAAGAGGTATTTAGTTTTGATACGCGAGCATTGCAATGTCAGTTTTGAATGTCATGTTTTCACCGAATTCCTGCAACGCCTTTCTTTCATTTGTGACGTCATTAGTTGTGCATAACTGAAGCGCTGTAGTTTGCGCGCTGGCACCGGTTTGGCTTTCGCGTTGCTGAATCCACATTCTAAGATGTCTTCTAACTGCATGCGTTTTTGTAAACCGGTCTGATCAAGTTTATCGTTCTATCGCCCAGATATGTGCCTTCGTAACAATTGCGTATTGCGTTATTAGGATTTTTAGAGTAGTCAAATAATTTTAATGGTACCGGTTCTTTTTATCAGTTGCACCCTGCGGGTCATTGAGGAGTTGTATATACTTGAACCCGGACCAATCGTGATCTTCACTAAATATGTAGCTTGACTATTCTCAGTCATTTTTCAGCTCTATGTCATGTATCAGCACTGAATTGCACCAAGTTCAGAATTTTATCCTCCATGTGTTGAAACAACCAATAGAAAGTAACGACTACTAAAAGACACGATTAAAACGTGAAGCGCTTTATTGAAAGCCGTTTACGACAATTTGAATTTATTAGGCATTCGTTCACACTGGTTCACACGTTAAATGTTCATAATACGTGTAACTCGTAAAAAGTGCACCAGAACTGTGTCAGTAATACTACAAAGTGTGTTAATTAAGTGCAGCATTTAAATCCGTTAATACTTGTACATACTACCGAATATCGTTTAGAAAAGTGTTCTTACAAACTCCAAGCGTGTTATTAGAACGGTTATATATATTACAACCGTGATGTTAAAATGGTGCAGTGTCTATCATCCATCTTAAAATCATGTATCGGGTTGATATTTACATTGACAATTATAGATTTTTGCGTTTTCGTTTTGTAACTTCTTACACTGTAGTTCACGTGTTGATTAAATAAAGCATACTGCAATTTTAAATCCGAATATTGTTTGTTTGAAAACTCCGCAGCTTTTGCGTTTTTCAACTCGATGAATTTACATTTTGTTGTCTCAGAGATTTATTCCTTCTTAGTCAATTCGATGTCATAGAAGGTAAATAAAATAGCGAAGAGTTCAAAATGTAGTTGTTACAAGTGATTCATAGTTAAGTCAAACACAAGCAATTCAATAAAACATTTTCAAAAACGCAATGCCGTGCAATAGGACGCAGAGCAAGTCTCTACGTCACACTACATGCTACGCCTTGAAAAATTCAGAAAATACCAGTGCTCCTTATGAACGATATCCACGTGATAGATGAACTGTAATAAAGGATACTTTAGACTAGTTTTCTATTAGAACAGCAAATGGTTAGTATCTAACTGAGAAGCAAGCGAGCTTATTAATTAGCATTTCTTCATCTCAAAATAGACAGATCAAAGAAACTGTTAGCACAGCATAATCCATATGAATATTGACAATAGACCGTGGAACGACACTAAGCGATATAAATCTGTAATAAAATATCTATAACAACTTGTAGAACAAACAACAGGGAAAACAGCCTAGCAAGAACGAAACAAAAGTGACTATATATCAAACAAATAATTTAGACACCTCTGGCAAGATTTGACAATATCTGTAGACATGTTATGCGATCTTCGATGCGAGTGGGCGATTGAAAAAAGAAAATAAGATGCATCTATATCGATCAGTGTAAAATATATAAAGAATATCATACTACATTGCAAAAGCAAAACAAACTTCAAATCAACCAAAAATCCGGCTTCAAATCAGAGATGTAAGTATAATTTACAAATTTCAAAATAAAATCCAATCAAAATTCTGCAATCCAAAATTAAGTAAATATTATGCAAAACGAACCCCTAACCCTACTGCCCTGAGAAACACAATCACTATGCCAACATATCTAGATACAATTCCTGAAATTTAATGACCATGCAAATGTTTCGATGACGTGATGCAAAAGCTACAAAATCTAGAAAATAAGTGCTAGTGAACACAAATGACTAGCAACACCGTGATTCTCAAATACATGAGCACAAATAACTAACGAACGCTGTGATTCCGTGACTAATTCTCACAATAAAGTGTCAATCCAAAACATTCACGCAATAGTAGCAAATAGCGATACAAGATCACGGCTGACAATGTAACCCAAAAAGAAAGATCTTTAGAAATGCCGGCATGCAGGGAAAGCAAAACATGAGAGATCTCAAAGCTAATCTCACAATCGAAGCCAAAACTGCAACTTCAACATCATTTTCTGGCTTCAGTACTCACAACTATAGAATTAATCTCGGCATGCAAGTAACGCAACCAACTACAAATGGATCTCCAAACACTTCGACACATCTGATCCATTACACACTTTACTTCTTAACACCCAGTTGTTACATTGAGAGTTTAAATTCGATCCGAGATTGTTACTTCATCCCAATAATCAGCATGGTGTCAAACAGATCAAAGATCTATTTTACGTGAGACAATTGGTGACTGAAATGTAGATTAAAGATCATTCAAACAACCCCCCATTGAGCCCTGGGTATAAGAGCACTGATGACAAGACTCATGTGTCTAGTTTGACGACGTGTTCTTCTTCTCCTGTCTGCTCAACAAGTCCACCGCAGCAGCTTGCTGTCGCGCAACATCAGCGCTCGACTGACCTTAAAACACACGGCACAGGGCTAAAATTACAAAACGCGCCTATTGCATTAGACAGCAAACAGTCTGCTGGCCTGATCGTACAATTATTGAAATTTTAAAACAATTACACTCTAACAAGCATAAAATTTAAAAATAACTACAGCTAACTGTACAAAGCAATACCTTTCAATGTCGAACCAATACAAGGAATAAGGCCTACTTAGCGCTATATAATTTGGAATAAACAGTCTATATTTCAAATACCCAATGACAAAAATGTTGCATACATGGTATAATTAATCTCGGTACTGTAGCACATAAATGTAGAATATCCGCACGAATATCAAATATTACATTGCACAAATACAAACCCGCGCATACAAAAAAGATAAAGTATAAAAATGTAAATCTCAAGACAGAAATGAAAAATCATATGTTAGCCAACAAATCATGATCTCGCATTAACAAATAGAATGCTGAAGACATGCACTAACCAGCTTGTGATCCATCAAGGTTCAGATCAGAAAGCTCGGCAGAAAGGCTGTCGGCTGAAGGCTGTTCCAGGGGGGTGGGTTCAGAGGGGTCGGATTGCCCCATGGGATCGGAGGTCAGGGAGGAGGGCAATTCGGGGTTGATGACGGCATTGCGTCGGGTACTTCTAACCGACTCAAGGAACCTGCAGCAACAATATATACCGTAAAACTGCAATATACACCACACTAATTTTTGACTTTCAAAGTGACAACACTATGAGTTGTAGATATTGACATCATCGTTAAGAAATAATAACAATAGTACACATAAAAAGAAATACTATCCATTAATTACTTTACAGATCAATTCATCAAGTAGCCAAAACCAATAGCCAATCATGTTAATTATTATAGTAAATAAAATTGATTGCAGTCAGAAACCTGAGCAGAATTTCATTGGCCTCGCTCGCCCTTGTGCCATCTGACGGCGCCTGCTGTAAGCAAACCAGTATGCCAATGAATTCATAACAGTCACCCAAAGCATTAAGTCATGGTTTAAAATATTGTAGATATATTTGAATATATTTGATAAGACTAGTTTAATTTCAACAGGGCTCATGGCAACAATACTCACAACAAAATAGATATATAAATCTTTAAAAATCTTAATTAGGCTATTCATCATGGTACGATACATGCGATAAAAATGAATCACATAAGCTTATTTAAATATAATGCAATAACATAACAGCACCTAATACTATACAGTCTGGTCTAATTGGTAGCAAAAATTCACCTATAAGAAATACGATATTCTGTTATGAAAATATTCCTAAACGCACTTGTGACGTTGGATTCATGAGCGGAATGTTTGCAGTATGCGACTACCATCACCGGATTCTACACCCAATTTAAGTGTCTTCTAAATCGAATCCTTCCCTGTTCTAAACTGCTGCATTCCCTTGCATCTTCCCTTCCGGCTACAATATCTAAAATAATAGGTGCAAAAACAAGAGATGGTTTCAAGGTAAGCTTAATGTTGACAATTCATTTTATATTATAGCTTGCTGGTGATTACAAAATGAATAAATTTACTCAATTATTTGATAAGAACCCCGAGTAAAGAACTTTATTGCTGACAAGAATTTCCAGGGTCGTTTTGATAGTCTAATAAAAAGTAAACAAAACTGACATGAAAATAAATCAAAGGAATCTTAAGCCGGAAGAGGAAATGCTCCAAAGGCGATGATAAGACTTAAAACGAAATTTGGAATAGAAAGAATTCAAAATCGAAAACCAGTTAGACGATTAGCGTACGTTAGCCCATAAATAATAAGTAGACCATAGCCTCAGATAATAATGTCGAGCTAAAATGCTCATCGGCCTTTATTACATGGGTCTGATAGTTTTCTCGAGCTGATCGACATCGACTGATCGGAGGGAGGGGGGATAGGGGAGGAGCAAGGGGGGAGCGGGGAGGGGGGGGGGCGGTCGATAGGGAGCAAGTGACCACTTGTCGTAGCGCAAAATATAGGCCTTACAATCTTGAAGGTTAGGCGTCAGGTTGTAGATATAATTGCTTACAAAGGCAATTAAACTAGGCCTACACACTCATGTACCTAAATGCGAGTGTTGACCTATAAATTGGCATAAGCTGCGTTAGACAGCAGGGGTTTTGTGGGTGCTAATTAGGCTGATTGAACTGAATGCCAGGTCCAGCATTCGCTATAGACATACGCCAACATTCGTGTCTGTAATGATGAACGCTGCGCTAATTCAACCAGGTTTATAAATAAGACTTGTTTGTTGGTCACTGCACGAAAAGCATTCGACACAGTGCCACATCACAATTTCCGCCGTAACACCCCTTGCCGCCGACATGGACCCGTCTCCCTGGCGCACGTGGCGCGGGTCTGTCCCCCCCCCCTGAGGGGTCACAGCCCCCCCCCCCCCCGAGGGATCACAGCATGGCCGAGGTCCCGAACCCCACAGATGGCCGGACAGACAGCGCGGATCGCTTGACCTGGGTCCGATTGCAAAAAGTGACAGCGATCGTGTTGTCCCGAGTCAGTGATGGGAGCCAGGGAAGGGTGTTGTTCGTGAGAGAATTTAGGGGTTGGGGCGGCTATGTGGGCGCTAAAAGCTTTTTTTTATCTAACAAGTTGCCATCCGACAAAAGTTTCCGTTAAGTAGGCCTAGGGTCCGTTTTGCATGATGCATAGGCGACGGTCTTCGATTGATCAAACTGCTTCAATAACCAAAAGTAAGCCACGTGGCTACAAATTGCAATGTTGTGCACATTCGCTATGGACTGCAGCAGCCCCGGGGGGAACGTGGGGCATGTTCCCCTCTTCTCTATGCAATCGCCACTCCATACTAGGCCTCAGTCTTTAACTTGATCGTTGGAAAAACAGTCGTCATCTAACTGTTAGCGGGTTTCGTTGGTGAATAGGCCCTATAGGAGGGTGCATGATGCATGCTGGTCCATATGCACTGCTGGGCCGCTGCAGCCGAAAGCGGTGCGGGCTCTGGTCTATAGCCTATAGGGGTGTTGCCTCAACTTGGCTCTATAGCCCGTCCCCGGCAGCGAATGAACGCGCGCGGTGCACAGAAGGGGTGGGTGGAAGAAAGTCCAGGGGGCGATGGGTCAAGCAAGCAGGAAGGGGTGGCAGATGCGGGGTGGAAATGTTTCGATCCAATTAATGACCCCCCCTCCCCCTCCCCCGCGCTGCGGCCTGTGGTCAGCAGTGGTCAGCGTGTGGTCAGCGTTGCCGGGCGGGGCGGTCATTAATCTAGACCCTGCTGATTGAAATGGTTGTAGCGGCTCTCGATCTGAGCCTGTACCGAGGGACTAGAGAGTTGTAGCTGTTCTCACATATAGACTGTACTGAAGGACTAGAGAGTTTTGCTGAGCGTCTTGTTACGAGAGCTTCCATTTTAGGTTGTCGAAAACAAACAACTAGAGAGTTGTAGCGGTTCTCACAATGTAGGCTGTACTGAGGGACTAAAAGGTTGTAGCGGCTCTCACAGCCTGTGCTCAAGGACTAAAGAGTTGTAGCGGCTACCACAGCTTGTTCTAAATAATTAAGTTGTAGCGGCGGCTCTTCTGTACAGGAGAACTGAGCGTAGCTCAGCGGTCTCGCGCCTATTGGCTATCGGTCAACTCCAGTCGTTTCAGGTAAAGACGGTTCTAATTAGATAGCAGAGCTATTAATGTTTGAACTTGTTTGGAATTGTACATGCAGAAGAAAAAGGCACGCAGAGAGACGTGCATTGAATGCTTGAAGCACAGGCCCTAGGCTGGCATAAACACGAACTTAACCGCTATTTGGGCCGGATCGGTTCATTATCAGAACTTGGACAGATTGACTATGCGATTGTAACAAAAACGTGCGTTTAGTAAAAAGCTAAATAAAATAACTGGTGCAGCGTTTTCGACACGAACTAAGCAATGGCCTTGTTTGGAGTGACGAAATCGCTGTTTGTCTCAAAATCTGAACGATTGTGTGTATTTTGGTGCAATTCGACCTATGCCTAACGACAATGTCATGACTGTTGTAAGCTAACCTAGATGCCTTAATTCAAGCTTGGAATTGCAGGCCTAGTGATAGTAATAATTTTCTTTAATATAAATTGACTTGATGCGTGTAGGTCTAAACTAATAGGTGCTGTGAATATTTCTCAGTTTGTTCTGCTAATGTCGTGACTGTGTGTTAACTCAAGTAAGATTACCTCAAAATTTAAATAGGCTAACGTGGCATCACTCTCAACGACGTCGTTGAGAATTTGGATTAAGAACAATGTAATTTCAAAACAATCTTGGATCGTGCCTATGCGCATTAAATGTCTTGTCCTCGGGGGAAGGAGGGGGGGTGTCGATGATAGCGAACATCGCTTGAGCGAGCAACCCTGTCGTACAATGTTATCGCATTCCATCCGGATCGTTATCACAGTGTGACGTCTACACTCAAAATAGATCTAAATCGAACATTTCGATCAGTTTCTGCTCGTTAGCGATCAGAAAACATACTGCCATTGACACTCGTCGAGTTGCTAGTTAGTATCTACATGCTAAGTATCTCGTTCAACCCGCAACGTGACACCCAAATTCGACCCGACGCATTAGGATAATGTGACTTGTTTAATAAGACAGTTGTCTTGTATAAGCATGCAGCTCATGTGCGTCAGTCTTGTCAGGGTGCGGGGGATCGGGCCCCCCAATATTTTGAAATGACTGTTGATCGCCTCAATATTGAAGCCTGGGCGATCCTAGCTACCTGTGTCCGAGACGTGCGTGAGACCTTACATTAACTCCTCGGTGCTAGCAATGGCACGGGTAATCCTATCCTGCTCAATACTAGGTCGTCATTGGTAGGATGGCAGATGCTTGCGCAATACAAGTTATTGTGCGGACCCCCCCTTCCCAATACCCCCCTCTGCTTCATTTTGTACCAAACTTTTTTTGAACCGCATTATTATTAAAAACAAACCCCCTTATTTTTGAAAACGGATTGACGCCCACAGCGTACTCTACACCATGCATTACGAGTCACGCAGAGACACGAGCAGTTTTGTTGCAGCCGTCCAAGACAGATCTGTTTACTCTTGCCCAGTCCCCAGAGACCTTTGACATCGTCAAATTGCATTATAACACTTTGCTTACACAAGTAGCGCTTATATCTCAAATCCTGCTTTTTAAACGACTCCCACCTCTGCTACGCTGCAATCTCAGGGGCACGCGAGTCCCTCTGACTTTATTTACTCGATATATCCCGATGGGCTGGCGTCTGGTTTGAATTAAACGAGTTTCTCTCTCGGACCAGAGACGTTGTAGCTTTAATCGCTTCAGTTCCCGGACTTCATTATCATCCCGCTAATTACGCGCCGTTCCGCGTGGCGGCGCAAGCCGAGCTGCTTTTTCCACGTTCACGGAGGGTGGATGGATGGAGCGGTGGGTGGTAAACAGTTGGTTGAAGGCCGAGTCGATGATAGGATCTGCATGCAGGTGGTTGAACGGAACAGACTTCTAACTTGTTGTATTAGTGGTTGCCATGCAGCCTGAGTTAGCTCAACGCTAGAAGGAGATGGCTGATGTGCATGGGAGGTCTGACTTGCAGTTTTAGACAGATTTTGACACTACAGCACAGTGTATAGCGGCCGTATTTAGATGACATAGACCAAACTAAATAAAAGATGTCAAATTGCATTTAAGACTGATCGCGTGGTGATATTGCAGAAACTGGACACGATTAGACCCTATGCTATTTCCTCATTATTGGGGAGGCCCGCGGCGGCTTAACGACCATAAGCTCATTATTATTATTGTTACTGTTATTGTTATTTTATGTGTTTTGTACATTTTGAGTAATTGCATGTGCATGTATGTAATGCATGTGCATGTATGTAATGCATGTGCATGTATGTAATGCATGTGCATGTATGTAATGTATGTGCATGTATGTAATGCATGTGCATGTATGTAAAGCATGTGCATGCATATAAATGCATGTGCATGTATGTAATGCATGTGCATGTATGTAATGTAATACATGTGCGCCTAGTTCCAGCCCTACTGTTGTGACAGCATGCCGTGGCACCATAAGACGCACACTCGCAGTCGTGCACAATGATCCATGTACATGTAGGCTCCCATAATGTACGATCAATGATCACGCATTGAGAAGATATTGCAAAATGCAGCTTCCTTCCTAAAAGCTTGAGAATCCACGCAAAGCTTCCTCCCTAAGCTCTCTCCCCTCCGCTATTAAATGTCGCTGCCAGCGGCAAGGGGGCAAGATTTTTTTAAACGGGGGGGGTGGAGTAGGGAAAATTGGTACTTTGCTCTTTGTCTGCTAGGGGCACTAAAATGTTTCATAAATTCCTTCAAAATTCGCAGCAATGCTCCCCCCCCCCTTAAATGACCACTGTCATATCAGGGGGTCTAGATAGAGCCTGACCCATTGCAGTCAAAATTGGGAGCCTATGCCCCCCTGCCCCAGGCCTCTCCCCCTCCCCGGCCGCTGCCGCAGCAGCAGCCCTCAATCCCTCATCCTCCCGTGTCGGTGCAAGTTTTACGAGCGGCGGCGGCTATATTTTTATGCGCGCATAACGGCGTGCAGCGCGGGAAAACATCAAACTAGTCCCCAGCGTCCCGACCCGGCCGGGCGGGAACGCACCGGACGACCCGGTCCGGGTCCGGGAGCCCCGTATCCGGGAGCTGATTGAGTGAGTGGGGGGGCGGCCAGTGGGATGGAAAGTCGTCAAAGCGCTGCAGCCTGCGGGCGAGACACGTATAAGAGGTGGTCAGCGCGCCACTTTGTAAAAATGTTTCAAATCGTTTTGCTGTTCACTGTTCAGTTTTCAATTATAGAAAATTGCATCGAAACAAATATTATGTTTATACGCATATTCTAAAATAGGGTTATGTTTTGTATCTTGCAAACACTGACAGCGCATAGAAATGAATGAGGATGAAGAACGCATCGCTTGCTTGGATGGAGAGATATGCAGGATGCGTGTCAATAGGACTAGGCCTACGCGTATTGCCTCGCATTTCTCCTTTTGCAATCTGGATGATCGCTTCGCTTGTGCGAATTTATAGCACATTCAGCATTCGGCTAATACCGAATGACGGAGTAGGCCGATAACTGTTGGTTTTGGCAACTCTTCTAGTTTTATATTTCCCATCCTAATATCGCAATGATGCGTGTTACTGCGGTGATTTGTCCGTGTAGAGCTGCTGCTAGACTGTAGTTGTTTATATTTAGCGATATATGTTTAAGTTAAAAGCATGAGTTTTATCTTAAGACTCGAGCCGGTCTGTATGAACACTGATGCAATAGAGAATAGCATCAGCCCCTCCCTCCCATATTATTATATTAAGCCTGGGCACTGCGCGGCATCCATTCATTATGCGTCGGAGTTAAATCTGCAAGTCAGAAATAATTTACGACGTCCTTTATGGCGCGAGCAAAAAGTAATTTCTATGGGGTCGCGATTGCGTGAGCGCGCTGACGGCAGCGGCACTGACGTTAAACTTGCACCGAGTTTATGTAACGCGCACGCGGCGCGCATCAAATCTACTGCGGCGGTACTGCGTGAAGTAACTTGGCTGCTGCTGCTGCTGCTGCTGCTGTTGCTGCTGCGTGCTGCATTCTAGGCCTCTGCTGACAGGGATGAGTTTAAATTAAATTGAATGATAAATTACAAAAATTGTAATTTTTATTTGGATTGGAAGTTTGGAAAGATTTAGCAAAAATGCGCTGCTAATATATTGCATTGCTAACAGAAAGTATTGCTATAGTAGTCGTCCATAATGTCATTTGCATTCATAATTGGTGGTCGGGGATACGCATTGGTTTTTAGAGCGTTTCGCGAAAAAGTCGATCCACGCAGTATTCGCTGAACTCAAACTATCGATAAAACTCATTGCATTTCGCAGCGGACGATTTATATTACGAGTTATATTACTAATATTTTCTGGCAGCGATCCAAAGCGCGGCTGTGCTCTGCTGGACATACATGTGCTGTCAAATGACGAACGAGATGGTAGTTTTCGGTCGTTTATTACATTTCCCCCATGAATCTTCCTGTTGATTTAATTTTTACAAATGAAATACAGCGCAACCACAGTGACTGCCAGCCTAATGCGAGATTCGTGAAGTAAGTTACTAACCGCAAGATGTCAGGCCGAGCAAAGAGTCGGTACCTCAAAATTTCACGTCGAAAATGACGTTCAATCTGAAACTGTGAGGCCGACACTGCTATCGATGTCACACCTTTATCATAGTGCTAAGCCGCTCAGCATGGGCGTAGGCAGAAGTTTTGTTTGAGGGATGCTGTTCTAACTCACAACATACAGCAGTTTGCATACATAAAATGCGTGCCGAAATACCGAACAAATAATGACATTTCTGCGACTCAAATTAGCAGGAAAAATTCATTAAAATATTCTTTCGGGGAACGGGGGGGGGGGGGGGGGGGACGATTCCCATTAACCCCCTCCCCCTGTCGAAACGTCCATGCGCTGAATAATATAATTAGTTCATCGGTTTGCGCGCCGCTCCGTGGGGGACAGTTCGCAGGTCTGACATCTCCATTGTGCTGGTCACTGAGTTAAATGAATCCATTGCAGTAACATCCTTCGCCAGGCGGCGTTGCCCTAACAAATGCCTGTTTCGATAGTATCACCCCCCTCCCCCCAGCAAGCACCCCCCCCCCGGGGCACGCCTCAAAAGTATTGTCGTGACACTGCGTGGCAGGCGGCACATGCTGCTTTCTACTTCCGCCGCTACCTAGCTCTGCGGTTTACCCCTTGTCCCTCCCCTACTACCCCCCCCCCCCCCGCTGATAATTTCGATCTTTCCACTTGTGCATTGGCGGTGTCCAATTACAATGACAACAGAATAACGAACGCGCTAGAAGTAGGGTAAAACCGAGACGAATGGGGGAGGGGGGGTGACTGGGAGGGGGATGCTGCATGGGGGTGGAAGCGATAATTAGCATACGCGGCGTGTAGCGTATGTTTATAACGGTGACCCTTGACCCTCGAGGTCTTACCCGGAGTCAGGCTACACGAGCCCCACAGCTCTGAGCTGTGGGGCTGAGCTGGACATTGGGAGTTAACGGTTGAATTTGTTCCGCCCCGCGGTCGCGTCGTGCTATAACGTGACGCGGGACTTGCGTCTCGGCGTGACTGCCTTTAGCTCACGTTGCGTCTTCGTGCGGAAAGTCTCGACAAAGTCGTGATCGCTCTTGGCTCTTGACGCTCGATCGGGTGAAAATGCGGCGGAGATTAGCTAAAGGGCCTTTAGTTTGAATTAACTAAGAAAATAATTTAAGAAGAATTTAACTAATTTGTCAGTTAGGCGATAGTGCATGTAAAGAGTCTGAAGAGTTGAACCGTTGGCGCCTTTAGCGCTGTGTCGTCTGTCGTTGTGTCGTCTGTCGTTGTGTCGTCTGTCGTTGTGTCGTCTGTCGTTGTGTCGTCTGTCGTTGTGTCGTCTGTAGGCCGCTACGTCTCGCGCTGTTTATAGTGCGGTCACAAAGTCGGATTATTTATACGAATGAACGCGCTCCAGATTATTTGATGTTCTTTTAAGTTCGCGTTTCAAAAGTGTATTGTAACCCTTGCAGGCCGATGGGAATGATTTGTGATCCACAACTCTCGACATTTCATAATTATGGTCGATGGATCTCTTAAGTGTGTGCATTGCTATCTTCTCCTTCATCCTTATACCCCTCCCCCTCTATCTGCCCATCAGCTCCCCCCCCCCTCCCCCCACGGCCCATGCGTTTGGTCAAACACTTTCCTCGAGTTCCTAATGTTTTTAAAACTGCCCCCATCTGCTCTTTGTATTTGAAACAAATGCCATTAACGGTCTCGCCTTGCCGCGCTGCTGCTGCTGCTGCTTCTCAGCACGAGCCTCAGCAGCTTTAGCAGCTGTGCTGATCGCAGCAGAAGCAGTTGCTTCCGCAGGCATTTAGGCCAGTGTAACTTTTACTACGCAGTGGCGCAAACGAGCTCTATCAAGCTGTGGGGACTCAGACTGTTCAAAGTGACAAGATTGTTAACTGACTGGATGCAACTAAAGGTCCAGAGATACTAATTGGACGCACTATGTGGTCCATAGTTCTTGATTGTTCGTCGTGTTTGACGCATAACATTACTTTATCAATGCATTTCCTAGGATATTTAAGTTTGCATAGCAAGCAGACTTGTTGAGCGTACATTTGTAATTTTTTATCCTATATTCTTCGCACAGTTTGCCAACCGCCAGAGGTCACACGTGATTGTGTCGCATGACCCGTGTTATCATTATTGCGAAACCTACTGCACGGTTAGTCTTTTTTGTCACTGCATACATGCATGCATTGCATGCATGCATGCATTGCATGCATGCATGGGGCATTTCAGTTCAAATTAAAAATTGGGCATACGGAGTCTCAGGTTACTGCGCCATAAATTTATGCTTTGTGGTGCAAAAATTTTGTTATGCTAATGATTTAAGTATAGACAAACGTCGGTTTCTATGCTAGGGTGAAAGTTATTCTTTCAATCACAATGCAATCGCAAAGAACAAAGGCTCCAATTAAAAAATTCGCCCATTCCTGACGAGTTCAAAAAAATTGAGAGAGACGTCAGAGGGGGGGAGGCGGGGGGGTGGGTGTATAAATCTCTAGTTTTACTTCTTTGCACTGAGCTGCAGCAGCTGTGAGGTCCGGCGCCATTATGAGTAATAAATGACGGTCCGAACAGCTGGCGGGCCGCAGACTGCTGGACGGGCGGGCCGCTCGCGTAATGACCGCTAGATCCCGCCTGCTGGTCAATAGAACTCACTCGCCCCACAGGCTGACCAGAGCTAGCACGCCCGATGTGGGTGATTAGTACTATCCTGTTCTCCAGTAGACCTAATTTGCTGGTATCAGTAATTTACCATCAGTTTGAAATTCTTCTCATTTGGTTTACCTTTTTGAAATTTATGATTTTGGATGTAAAATCTAACCTTGGCTTGGGCGTCACAGTTTTATTGCAAAATTTAGTAAAATTTCCTTCGCAATCTGAATGAATTCGCACCGAAAGTTCATAATTTTAAAGGTTTTATTTTTCTGAGATACCAGTGCAGTCGCGGATTTTGGATACTGTAATGTAGTACTTTCGCTGTGGGCACACTTTCGTTGGCTGCTACTGACCACGACGCGGCCGCTGTATCCAGGGTGAACGGGTGCATACGACGTCTAGCTGTAGTCTCGCAAGTCTATACGGCATTAAGATTATGCAGCGTTTTATATACACAAGGCATTCTTCAAGGTTAAAATACAACTTGGGAGGAGTAAGCCAAAAGACTCAGTCGAGGGCTACGAATGTCTGCTGAAAAAACTGAACTGAAGAAGTTAAAAATAAGCCTACCTACACACGAAACACAACAAGGAGATATAATTTGTTAGTAGGTGCCTGCAAAACATCTTAGCAATCCAATTCTGGAGCGAGAGAAAATGTTGTAGCGTTGATTAAATGTATCATCATCGCTGATTCCATAATGTAATTTGATTAAGTACTTTTTCCATGATTGGTTAGATTGGCAATAGCGCATTATCCGACTGGATAATGTGCTATTGTCTATTGTGTTGCGCGCCCAACTCTACGCTACCTCACAACAGTCTGAAGTGAACATATAAACCTTGTTCACCGTAAGTCTGTTCTCCCAAACCAGCCGCTTACAAAGCCTTTTATTTTTTTCAGCGTAAGAGCGACCTTACTGCAGCGCGTGATCACAAAGACTGCGTTGTTTTCTCTGACCTGTCCACTCTAGCATTATCGTCCTGCCCTCTGGACCCAGCGCTGTCCGCTCTGCTGTCCACTCACACCACTGACCACTGCAGGCGGGGCCCGGCGTGCGGCAGCAGGTGGTGTAGAGAGACTCCCCGCTGTGTGGCCGAGTGATGCGCACCCAGCCTGTCACCTCTCATAGCTAGTGTCTCCGGCAGCTGCTCGGACCTAACTGCAGGGTTCGATTCCTTGCACCCGCTGGGCTGGACAAGTGATGATGAGAGGTTTGATTCTCTATAGTGATGCGCTGGTAGTCCCCGCTATAGCGCATCAAGTGTGGCGAGTGGCTGTACGCTTGTAGTGTAGTACCTGAGGCTGTAAGTGTGCGACAAGTTTTGAGCACTATTGCCCAGCGTTCTATCCACTTTGACTTTACTGCTAACTTACAGTTATGATGATTTGATTTGCGCTTGTAGTGATGAACATTTCTTGTGCGATTGATACCATATTGTTACGGAAATATAAAATAGCTGAATAAATGTGTGCGGTCTGCAGAAATGGGTAGAAGTACGCCTGTATTGTGAGCATTTAAGAAAAGCGAAGAGCTTCTAATGAAATAAACAGTTCTGTTGTTACAAACTTTGATGCACGAATGTAGGCCCTGTTATGAATGCTCCTCGTGTCCTATGGGCAGAGTAGACCTACATACACTCAACTGTGCGTTAGTTGGTACTGCAAAGGGAAGGGGGGGATCTCTACTTCGCCCCTCGCGTCTCTTCCTTGTACTCCAGGTCCGCTGCATGCCTATTGTACAGCTCCAGGTGTCGTTATGCAACCGTTTGCAAATAAAGCCTCGCTTGTATTCAGCCGGGCATTCGACCTGTGGCTCTTTCACTGCACGGCCCCTTTGTTGCCGCGCTGTAGTGTGCAAGGGTACAACGGTTGACTTTGTGGTACAAACTTTGTACTTGTTCACTTATTGTTTACTTCTCGCTAGAAATATAGATATGTACATGACAGAGAAGAACATAATGACAATGGTCAAGTGCCTTGTTAGGAAATTTTCACAAACCTTAAAGAAGTACACGTATATGAAAAAAGGTTATTTCTTTAACGCTTACGATACTAATAATGCCAAATACCAATGATAGGCAGTATATAAAATATAGTCGTTATTATTTCGTAATCAATTAAGGGCTGATGATTGCCAGAAAATTCCCGCTGATGGCGTCTTGTCTAAGTTTATCTTGTTTGCAAGTCAAGGTTAATATTCCCATAAACACCTCGGCCGAGCGTCATATTATGGTTGATGGTCGTGTTTGACTCTAATCTCGAGTATATATGAGCGTTCATTAATTTGGGCCAAATTTTCTTATAGCCAAGGCCCATAATTGTAGGCTATTCAATTTGTGTGCAGAACTGGGCCTGTTACACAAGTAGCCTTCAGGCCTATCGCACGCTGTTAATTTAGCTATGACTATTATAGGGTCCTAGTGACTGTTTTTGGGCGGTATGGACTCAAATCTGGATGGCACATTACAAATTGTATGATTTTGAGAAAGTGCACAAACTATTTAACCTAGCTATACTTTGCAGACGCTTAATGCCGCGATACACGTATTTTGTTGAAACTTGGGAGATAAACCTAATATTTGTGAGCATATCGCCTCCTGTTGGAAACATTCACCAACCCTTTAATCACAGGCCTTAGCTAGCCAAAGCAAACATGTTGATAGAAATCAAAGTGTCAATATGCATGTGCGCTGCGTTCAAACTGAAAATAGGCTCTGTGTCTATCAATCCAGTTTACTTAAAAGCTTGCACGAGTGCTTTCAATGAAAAGTTGCCTAAGCATATTTTGCAAGTTGACTCGCTGCCAAACCAGCGAATGCTTTCACGGTTTGGTCAGTCCAGTGTTACCAGCCCAATTAAAATCCTACAATAGAATTCCATGTTTTATTGATTCGATTATTGTTGGACATGAATGCTTTGGCTTGCTGGAATGCTTGTTGGAAGGGAAGCTTAGGTGTGCTAGCTCAACTTTGAAGCACTAAGTGATGGCTTCTATCCTTTATGTAACTATGAATGAATATACAACTTGTTCCTGGTAGTTTTATTGCTTCTTTCTTGAAAGATTAGGCCCATCAGGTAGGCTAACTGTGAAAAAGCTTCAGTGTTCAGGAGTTAAGACACTATTATTGGGCCAACGCTAGCTAGGACTACAACAAGGTGTATTGTTACACTTCGGCCTTAACTGAACTACTGATGCGCACTATGCACTGTCAAACATTGTGTCCAATAAAAATGTGACTTGTGACTTTGTGATGGGTGCGAGGTTGTATAAATACTAAATGGCTATAGCTATTTTGATTTGCCCTTCTGTATAAAATGCATTTCGATCCATTGCATAATAATTATTGATCAAAAGCTGATTGGTGTCAGTTCAGCGGGTTGTGAGATAGCTGACCTTTCATTTCGCAGCGTATCGTTTAGTTTGAATGTCGTTGGTGCCTTGAATCTCACGTAGCCTGTCGCATAGCTTCGTTCAGTGCAGTGGAGTTCTAAGTGTCTGTTGTTGGTATATTTTATTCAATTCAATGCTGGTAGTATTTTGATCTTTCATAAAATGATTTTGACGTTACACGCGTGAATTTAACGTCAGTTTTGTGGCCTGATGATGCTCATAGAGCATAGAGCATTTTTAACGTGTATCTTACGATGATTTTGAAAATTTTCATTCAACATACAGTATAGGCCTCCATGTATAGGACGGACCTATCGCTAAACAACAGCCGTGTCAGTGCTATTAACGACATGTAAATGTTGGCAAGGCCATTATATTCGATTGGCAATAGAATCTGACGGCACGATAAAATATCAGATGAATATCTAAATGGATATTCAGCTTGTCTATAATCACTGGTATCAAACACCTTCGTTTTATCTATAAACGCGCATTTAAGGCCCGGCTTGAGCTGGTTCACAGAGGCCTTCTGTGTCCCGGTGAACTGCGTTAATCGTAAAACATTCATGCAGTTATGATAAATGATCAGTTTGAGGACACTCCAGTTTGATAAGTGATTGGGCCCTAGCGGCGTTCGCAGGTATTGTCGATCTTCAGCGTGCGCCTACTTTTTGAGCGCCGATGGCTCCTATATATCCAAAGTGACTCTTGACCTAACTTTCACCGCCACTCAATGCTAAATTAGGCCAATAGCTGCACGCGGTCTAATCCCTACATACAGCGGCTCAAGATTTGTTTTCACCGATAGTGATTTCTTATGTTGATCCACTCGAGAAAAAATTTGTGGCTTTTGGTGCGTGCCTGTGTTGCGATACGATGCTAATATATTGTCGGTGACCGTGAATTGTGATCATCGCTGACCTGCACTTTAGCAGGCCTATGATAGGCGAGCGTAAGTAGGTTAGTGTAAGTTTTTGGGTCAATGGACCCGTTACTTTACTGCTTTATCTCTTATTCCTACAGGTTCGCAGATATTGCAGGACTTGCAACACGATTTAAGCAGGCTACCGGCTAACCACGTCGCATTTATTTGGTGTAGAACTAGGATCTGTTACACGCTAGACCCATACGTATGTTTAATTAGGGCTATTGTGGCTCATTTGAGGTTTTCAACTGTGAAGATCTTCAAATGAAAGATTAAGCAATCATTTAATGCGTCCTCATTAAATTAGACTAGATGTCAAGTGTGATATTTTAACTAGTAGATGCGTGTAGACTACACGCTGCGCAGTGAGAGCGCATATCTTTGAATGAAATCTCTCTTCGATTTCATTTAGAGACATGCCACGTTTTCAAACCGGGTCAAATGTTTGACTCAGGATTAAAGTTAGCTCAAGCCCTATTATTCACTGTTCTATTTTAAAGCAGGCGCTGGTGGAAACCTTTAAGCTAGCTATTTTCGAACCATACATTTCACATGAAGCATGCTACAGCGGTATACCTGGCTAGGCTTTGTTCCCTGGTAAAGGAAGATTACATATTACATAACCTCTGTGGTCAGTTTGTTTGTGCAGGGCGCCAGGCGTCTGCTCCATTATGCCCTAGCTTGAAGCACGCCACGTTGTGAGGGCCGCGAGATGTAGGCTGGGGGGGGGTGGCGATAGACCTGACCAGGCGGGCGAAGTGTGTCTATTTCAAAAGGAGGGGTGTGCATGATAGAAAACGTGTTTAGATCGACGTACAAAATTCGATACGTATTATAATTTTAGTAAATTGTATGTATTAAGTCTGTATCTGATGCCTCTTTAATACATGTAGACAAATTTTTTATATACAAGCGTAGGCCTATACCCTTGTTGCAATTTTGGGTGCAGATATTAGTATACTGTTGTCAACTTAGTGCTTACCTTGACGCTGTGTAAAGTGAAGTAGTGACGGCTAGAGTCTTGACCGATTTCAAACATTGAAGATAATTTAAAACGAAGATAATTGTGGGCCTATTGCAACTTCTCGTGTCCCAAACCACACAACTGTTAAGTCTCTTTGCCACAAGCCTATCACTGAAGTACAAGTTAAGACGCACACAAGCTTGGACTCATTGCGGTACACCGTGAAGTCCTATGTGGAGACACGACCGGTGGCACACGGATTGAAAGTTAGTTGAAAGTTTAAACAGATGCCATATTATATCGTGGCAGATAAGAGGTTTTTATCAGTGTAGTCCATTGTTATGGAGAAGGGGCTAAAAAGGGTGCTGGTCTAACTAACGAATCAGAATTAGTTGACTTCTACGGGTGGGGGGGGGGGGGGAGGGGGAGGGGGTGCAGTGGGTATTAAGTATTTGGCTAGGAGCCTCTGTAGACATGCTGGCAACCGTTATTAGTTTGCAGACTCAATAGTTAGCCACTTATTGTGGATTCGCTTCAGGCTGTGACACACGGCGAAGCGTAGGACTACAGGAGGCTAACTGAAGAAAGCTGTCGTTTGAATCGTGCGGTTTGTATGTACTTTGGCTGGTCACGTGCTATATACGAGAAAGGCTCACTTTGTGACAGATTTAGTCCCAATCAATGAATGCTATGTTTGATGCTAGTGCATTGATGTAAGGAGACAATGAAGCGCCTGCAACTTAGTGGAAGCGGCTGTAGTACTCTACCTGGGCTTTTGAAAAAACAGTTTAATTAACTTGGTAGAAATTCGTTTTACTTTTCAAAAGGCCAGGTGCGTGCGTTTGTATTGTAAATATGACGCAGTTATGAGCGACAGAATACTGTTGCTTGAATTTGGTTGATTGCTAATGCTAGGAGGTAGTTCACTGGGCTCGGTATCAGTTTACAACACTAATTGTGTTAGCCTCATGATGAACGTTTTTCTGTACTTTCTAGAGTGAGTTTCCCGTGAGGCGGAGTTTAGTCTTCAATGGAAATCCATCAAAACTTTCGCCCATCCGACGTCCATCAATCATCCGACAAGACTCCGCCCTTTTCTGCTCGCCCCGCCCCCCTCCAACAGAACCCGCCCTCCGCCAGCCCCGTCCTGGGTTGCCACACGCCCCGCCCAGCCTCGCGGGGTGGATCGCAACCTGAACGCCCCGACGTGGGCAGGGGACTGGAACGAACTGGAACCGACTGGAAGGTTCCGCTCGAATGCAGCCGGAATACCTGCGGAGACTCTGTATCGTCTGTTGGGAAATTATTTCGGACTTGTGGCGAATCTGAAATGGTGAATTTTGTCCCGGATCTCAAACGTTCTTCTGAGCTTGCTAGTAGTAGCGTTGTGACGTCATCGTTTTGTAGCAGTGCAGACCTAGGCGGGAGCTCAGCTGCAGTCCGGTCTAGCTTAGTTCAAACGTCTGTTGCTCATTCCGCTGACACGTCTTTGACTCTAGCCGTTCGGTCTTCTGACATTCCAGGTGAGACAAGAAACAAACCTATTCTTCACAGAGAAGTGAATTTTGACCTATGTCGAGGCTCGGAGGAAAACGAGCGCGATTTGCAGTCGGATTGTGCGCCAGTATTTAGTGAAAAATCATCAAGAATTAACGGACTACACACGTTTGATGACGTCACAGCTGCCGGTGACGTCACAGCTGCCAGTAGCGCTTGGAACATCCGTAATGCGACGCACGTCAGCGCGGACAGTGGTCAATGCGATTCTGAGCCTGCGTCTGCAGTGAACGATCTCTATAGGGCTTATGCGCTGTACAACAGCATCGACTCTGACATTGTAAACAGGGATGCAACGAAAGATTTGGACGATCACTATAGCAAGGATGCAGGAGTTTACAAGACAGCGTGCGCAGATAGAGCGACGGACAGAAGCACGGTGACGAACATTGACAGTCTACATACGTCCTCTGCTGTGAGTGGGTCCAGGGGTGATGTGACTCGCAGTGCGGGCCAGACAGGCGGCGCTAGCGGCGAGGGAGGGAACCGTGCCACCTACAGCTACAAGAAACAGCTGAGGCAGAAGTTTAATTTGGACACGGAAAGGTCCTCTGGTCACCCCGCCGTTGCTGCTGATTCAGCAGGCAATGAGTATTCTGCTGCTTCTTCTGCTGCTGATTCAGCAGGTTGTGCTGTCTCATCTAGACCTGATGACCGATGGTGCATAGGGAGTAATGATACACCAGTGCACCCTGTAAGTAATGATACACCAGTGCACCCTGTAAATAGAAAAGATGAACAGTCGCACCCCTTCGATAGAGAGGGTGAAGATACGCATGCACACCCTGTCCAGAGAAATAACTATTACAGCTCTGAACATGACTCTGTAGCTTCAAAGCGATCAACCGTCCAATTATCAACGGATCCCTCATCTGACAAATCATCCAACGTGTTCGCCGACAAGCAAATCAGTCCAAGATTGTCCTTAACTCCAAACAAGTCCTCCGCCGCTGGCAGAGCAATGGATGAAGCGGGAAGCGAGCCGCACTGGACCTTTGCTTCTTCACGCGTTTGCGACATTCCCAGCGAAGCTTCAGAATCGAGTCATTCCAGCCACCGCAGTCTGTGTCCAACAGACGCGCACTATCCAAGGAAACTTTCCGAACTGAGCCCTGGCAGAAAATTGTCCCCGTTTCCAGAAAAATATCTGGGAAGAAGCTCAGATGACGTCACTGGTAGTGCAGAGGCTTCTGGGAGAAATGCTGTCTTTGAATATACTTTAAATAGAGGTGGAAATGTTGATCTTCAGCGCGCGGCCAGTTCCAATCTGATGTCACCACTGTCAAGAAATAACCCCCATTTCTTCAGTCGCCCCCTCACTCCGCAATCGCTTGACCCCCCCACATTTTCTCCTGCTCCCCTATCCCGTTACATCAAGCAGGAATCGGGATATCAAGACTACCCCTTTTTCAACACCCCTTCGAAAATTTCTTCTGCCGCATACCCTGCAACGCCGCAACATTTGGATGCTAATCCGCTATCGGCACTTGAAAGAATGCGCGTCGATTCGATAGGTGGCGCAGCGGTGCAACAGTTTAGAGTCGATTCAAAAGATGGCGTTAGAACTCCAGTTCGAGGGAGCGGCGTAAAGTCCGATTTATTTGGGTCACCGCAGTTTGCAGCAGGTTATCAAGCGCTTACAGGTTTTTCCACGTCAAGACCGGGAGCTCAGAATTCCCCATCGGTTTTGGCACGAAAGCTTCTGACGGGGTCGCAGTGTTTCACGACCGGGAGGCGGCCGGTGGGTCAGGGGGGTATCGGGCCCCTGGGTTTCATGGTGGGGCAGCTAGGGGGGCAGGGAGGGGCGTTGGGTGAAGAGGCCTCAGCTGGGTTTGTGGCGCCACCAATGGAATCAAGAAGCATCTTTAGTTGCCACATCTGCTCCTATATTGGTAACCGCTGCAGAATCTATTTGTGTGTTAATTGTATAAATGAATGATATAAAGATTTGAACATAATGAGAAACCTGATATACAAATGTGTATTGTGCCGGTGCAATTGAATGTTTTTGAATTTCTCTTTGACGAAGTTGAATTAGATAAACTGGCTGCACAGTAACTTTGAAAAAAATTGAGCAGCAATTTTCTGCTTTTCTCGTTAACATTTGATAGTAAAAATATAGCAGATGCTTTAACCTTAACCCCTAGTTGGATATTTTGTTAAAATGCACTTTGGGACTTTAGGACTTTGAGACTTTGGGACTTTGGGACTTTGCGTCCCTGGATCATCTCTAGAAGGCATTTCTAGCTATTTGCTAATATAGTTAAGGAATACAAAATTAGTGAAAAGGGTGTTTGAAGTGTACAAGATTTAACCCCTAGTCGGATATTTTAGTTAAAATACATTAGCAAGATGGCGCTAGTTTGGAGCCTCTTTCATGATTTTCCTTCACTATAATGCAGCAAAACCAATAAGGCATTAACTACTTGCATTATTTCTATTGTTAGAGACATTTTTTATATCATTCAGTTGGCTCTGTTTAACGCGTATGATCAAATTTTTTTAAATATTGTAATTCGCTGTTTCCCATTCCGTAGGCATGACGAAGGATGAGTTTGATGCTCACACGGCCTCGCACTACACGCACGTGTGCCCGCACTGCCCCTACAAGTCGCGCACCAGGGGGCGCCTCCAGCGCCACATCGGGGCTCTCCACCTCGCGGGGGCGACACCAGGAGGCGCCGGGGGGGAGGAACGGGGCCAGGGGGGGGATGGGGCGCAGGATGGGGGTCTAGGGGGGGAGGGCGGAGGGAAGGGCAAGAGGACTGGTGGAGGTGAGGGAAAGAAGAAGGAGAAGAAGATCTATCGCTGTCCCAACTGTGACTTCACTGCTCTGAGCAAGGTAAGCGATCAGCAGTCAGCTGTCGTGTGAACTTATTACTTATATATATTACACATAATACTTATATATAATACACATAATACTTATATATATTACACATAATACTTATATATAATACAATAACTTACTGTTACTAGCTAACTATTTCGATGCTGAAAAAATAGTTGTGATTTAATTTGACCAAAAATTAGCGAATGCATGCGTTTGCAAAGCAAAGCAATGACGTCAGCACTTGCAGTTCTGAGGACGGGTTTCTCCAGCTAGTGTTAAAACTTTAATCCAAGATTAATATCCGAAAAACCAATTACACAGCCTTAAATTAACCATAGATCAGGCTTTCAGTGCGCTGATAGGGTGAGATGACGTCATGACCTCGGATTAAATTTTAACAGTTGATGGAGAAACCCCGGGGTGAGAGTTCTCAGACCCCAATCTGGTCTTGCTAGAGAGAAATGTTTGACAATGTGTTGTCAGCAAGCATGGTCTGTTACATAATCGACATTATGTCTGAGCACTAAATTAGCTGGATGAATTAAGACTAATAATAGTGGAGATCATTATATCATGTAGCGTTTTAGGCAATATTGAATAGTATTTTGCTATTGAAGGTTTAATTTTGTTCTTTGATAGAATGCCGAAATTAATTTTGACTCGTCTTTTATCTGTGTGCCTATTACTGATGATCACGCTGTCTGTTATATTGACAAAAAAAGTAAGCTTAATGTCTATGACAATTAAATTCGCACAGTTAGAGTCTGTTTTGTGTGCCGCAGGATGCGCTGTTCGTACACCGCGAGATGCACATGGATCCGAGCAAGCTGTTGCGCTGCCCGCAGTGTCCCTTCTGGACGCATTTCAAGCACCACTTTGAGTACCACCTGCGCAAGCACTACGCGTCCAAGCCCTACTCGTGCAGTCAGTGCGAGTACAGCTGCATCAATCGTTCCATGCTGACCAGTCACATGAAGTCACACACCAATGTCTACCAGTTCCGCTGCGCCACGGAGGGGTGCGGCTTCGCGACCAAGTACATGCACACGCTCCAGGTATACAGGACACTGTAGGATCGGGGTGGATCAAGTCAATTTTTGTTGACTTTTGAGTTAGATTCACTACTACCCTGATTTTGCGGTGCTCTAACAATCTATGCTAGCGGAAACTTTTAAGCTGCCTCCATCATGCCCTAACAGGCTCCATCTAGGAGCAATAATTAATTAATGTCAAAAGCAGAAAATGCGTTTAAGTTTTTTATGTTTTTCATTTCATTTTAATGAAATTTGTTCATAAGATAGTTTCGAAAGCATTCATTAATGGTTTTAATGCGGTTGTTTTAGTGAATGGAAGCCAAATAAATAACCAGATGACGTGTTCCACCATCCTTCGAAGTGTCATTAATGTAGCAGTGTATAATGTATCATTGTGAGGAATGCGACTGTTGTCTTGTCCAGGTTCACCTCGACAAGACTGGTCATCCCGCTGGATGCATCCTCAACCCCGACGGAAGTTTTCCAGCGGATGGATCCGGAATATTCCACCGCGACGACCGACTGAAGCGCAAGGGCGCCGCTAAACGTCGCCGTGCCGCAGCCTTGAGGAACTCTTCCTTCAATAACTCCGAACACATCTCGCATAATCCAAACGCTGTCTTGCAGAATTTAGCCGAAGCCGCGCATAATTCCGAATCGACCTTACGCGATCCACTAGCAATCACTGATGCGTCAGCTTGTGATATGACTGAGAAGTTTTCGGGTAAATCCGAACAATTCCAAGTGTTTCCGAGTCATTCTGAGGATGGACCGTCGCGGGAGATTTCGGCAGCTATCCAGGCAGCAGCGACAGCTGCTGCTGCTCAGGTTTTGAGTAATTCTCGCTCGTCGAGCAATTTGGGAGGTCACTCAAGAGACGCCCAGCCGAATTGGATAGATTGCCCCCCACTGAATCGTAATTTCTCAAATCAAGCTGATGCGCCACAGTCTAACTCAGGTAATCCAACAGCTCCGTCTAATTGGAACGGACAACCCATCAACCTTGGAAACAGTGTACCTGGTATGCCTCCTAACTTCACCGCCAGATCCGACGTTTTTTCAAATTTCTCCAGCCCGCGCTGTCTTCCGCCGAACTGGAATGGCCCAGGGGTTCCGCCTAATTTCATCAGTCCGCCGGGTGAAAATGGTAATAGAACGCGCCCTAATCCTAACTCGCCGTGCGCCCCTCCGCCTAATTTCAACAGTCCGCAAGGAGCCCCTCCGAGCTGGAATCATCCGCCCGGCTTCCGACCAAATTGGATCAGTTCCCCCGGAGCTCACTCGATGCGGAATAATCCCAGTTCTCTCGGAATCCCGCAACCCAGCTGGATAAGTCCCCCCGGATCGAATCCCAACCGAAGCAGGCAGAATCCGGAGTATCCATCACCTCATCCGTCGGCATCAAACTTCCTGAGTCCAGGACTAAACAGGGAGCAATCCACACACCTCCGCTCTCCATACTCCTCCATCCCAACTGTTTCCTCTTCTCCATCCATTCCACCCAGCCGAATGGCGGTGGATTTCCGCTCTCCATCAGCGCAGAGAGCCAATGCGGTGGATGTGATGGTTTTCCGCGGCACGCAGCAACACAGCGGCGATCACGTGTGGCGGTGCGTGGTGTGTGGGTATCCCGCTGCAACCAACGGGGAACTCATCCACCATCTCTCCACCGCGCACATGGCGCCCATGAATATTCCACCGAGAGGGGGCGTGCAAGAGTCTCCCAGGGGGGGTCAACGAGCGAATGGGGGCTTTGATACGACTAGGATTAGTAACCCATTTGAAGATCAAGGTCGCCAGGATAATCGAAGTCAGCTTCAAGGTCAGCAAGGACGATATAACGACGTCGGTTTTAACTACTCGCACCCCGATGACGTGAGACATTTGGATAATTCTGAAAATTCTATGATTAATTATAGAAGACGCTGCAACAATGGCGCAAGATGTGAGGAGAAGTTAGCAAGTCAATCGAACAGGAACGCTACACAGCATCCATTGGATGGAAGAGACGGTACGATGCAGCAGGAGGAGCAACAGCGTTACACACGACAACAGGATATCTACGTGACTCCCTCTACCATGACGCCTGCAGCCATTACGTCATCATCTGTTACGTCATCATCTGTTACGTCATCATCTGTGACGTCATCATCATTTCATGCTTCATCATCGACGCTTCTCCTCCTCAGAGACGATGAACTTTCAAAGAACGATGGCCCGCCCGATCGTAAAAATGCAAGACTTGCCGACGCATCACACAATGTTGGCAAAGCTCGATCCTCCGTGGATCCCCTCGCCGGCCGGGGAAACAAATCTAACTCAGAGTCCTTTAGTGGATCGCCTCGGGAGCTCTGTGAGCCAATGGACCTCTCAGCGTCCAACAACGCGTCATCCAGTCGACGACTTGCGGTCACCAAGCGGTCGCGCAGGAAGGGCGTCGCGCACAAACTGCCCTCGAGTACTATCTCAGAGTCTCCGGAGGACCCAGTGGAAAGCCTTTCTTATGCCGTCTCGGAAACATCGGGGAATTCCGATAATCCTTCTCGGACAGGATCTTCGTCTTCCAGCCAGGGCGCTGACTCCACTGATGCTGTGTGCTGTGATGGTGTTTCTCGTTCCATGGAATCTGTTTCCTCTGTGACAGCTAAAGGTTTGTCGGAATTTTCACAAAATCAACTCGAGGCAGCTGTGACGTTAGAAAATTCAGAATCTGCGAAGAATTTCCCGACATTGTTGACGCAGAGAGAGCGTTTGAAAAATGCGTCTGAATCTCCGGAGATCTTAAAAAATTTGATGGAATGCTCGGGGGAACGTGGAGCCGATGGGGGGCGGGCAGGAGACAGGCGTCAGGCGGTGGTGCGGCGCCTTGAGGTTCAATTTGAGGGGGTGGATCCAGGGGGGGCAACAGCAAAGAAGATTGCAGGGGAGATAACAGCGGGGGCCACACGGGAAACTTCTGAAGGTGCGATTGAAAGGATTGGTGGAGGGGTCACAGAGGGGGCCACAGGAGAGATATTAGGGGGGGTCACAGCGGGAGCCACAGTGGCGACAAGTGATTCAGAGTGTGGAAGGTCACAGAGCAAACCTGAATCAAATCCTGTACAGGCGTCTGATCAATTACTGCCCAGTCCCGTACAGCCATGTGATGATGGTGATGTCCTGCAGGGCAGGGATGATACTCAACATGATGATGATGATGATAGGCCTGGCGGCAATGGTGATCAGCATGGAACTGATGACAAGCAACCTGTCCACAACGATGCTGCTAATAGCAGCAGTGGTAAGGCTGAGGCTGCGGATAATGGTGCTGAGGGCGATGGCCTTTCATCCAAGGGCGATGTCATATTGCCCAAGATCTCAACCGAATCCAATTCTCTCTCAGAAAACATTCTAAATCCATCGTTTGATTTAGATTCCATGTCGGAAAGCAACAACGGAAAGTTTATTTTGCCTTCAAGTGGCGACACCTCCGCCGAACACCGGTCGAATAACGGAGAGTCCAGCAGCAGCGAGCAAGGCCGGGAGATCGATTCACCGGAACCCGACTTGGAGGGTGGGTCCGGGGGGGAGAAGGGTGCGAATGTGTGTGTGTATTGCTGCATCACGTTCCCTGAGCGCACCATGCACGACCTGCATATGTCCTTCCACAGGCTGGGCGGGGCCGGGGTGGCGAGCGACCCTTTCCAGTGCGCGCAGTGCGCGGAGCGGTGCGCGGACCGCACTGAGTTCTATTTGCATATTGCGCGTGTGGCGCATGCGTAGATCCGCACATTGCACAGCGCTCATGTAGATGTGCATATTATGCGTATCGTAAGTTTGTATCTGCACATTTTTGCATGGTGCGAGCATAACACATCGTGCGTGTGGTGCATGCGTAGATTTGCACACTGCGCACGTGGCGCGCATAGCGAGGGTGACACAAGCATACACACTTGTAGCGAGGGATGCGAGTCGAATGTCTTAAATGCGGAGATTGTTTTTATAGCGCGTGTGTATTGTGTACAATGGCATGCTGGGATGCCAAAGAGTCAAAAGATTTATGCTGTGGGATCGGAAGGAAACAATTTTACGTCATTTGATCTTTAGTTTATGGGAACGTGTGCGGTTGCAAGCATTAAAATGCAAAATTGTCAATATTTTGGAGGGAAATGGCTGCGAAGCTATTTATTGAGTAAAATAGAGTAAGGATTTACATTTCGAAAGAATAATTTGAGATGATTTTAAAATTGAGATGCGAAACAAATTTTTTAATTGCATATTTGATTCAAGCAAACTATGTTTTTTCCATCTTCGTTTGCATGATACATTTTTGGTGCGTTACAATGTAACGCATAGTATGGATTGGATATACACAGGCCCTCCGCATATATATTTCTAAAAAATTAGTCTCGATTTATTCAAAAGATATATAATTATATGTTTGTATATTCTTATTGATACGAACAATCTCGATCAATAGACAATTGGCGTGGCATGATCTTCTTTTGTCAATGGATGAGATTATATGATTATTTTAGCGTATGGGGCAGCAAGAGCCATATCTGTGTACAATCGCTGTGTTTCAACCGAATCAGTATTAAGGGACTATGCAATGCAATCATTACCGTCTCAAGCCAACCAATCGTTATCTAGCTCAATTTGTCGTTCTTCTTCTTTTTGTGTTTTTTTTGTCACACATTTGTGCAAAAATGAGCGCTGAACTGAAAATTGCACATTCGGAGCAAAGTTTGTATATTATCGACAGCAGCAAGTTTATTTCAGTCCGCGACCTTGTGAGATTTATATTTTTGAGTTGTGCAACTTATTCCGTTTTTTAATTGCATCTTTGCGTACTATTCATGCGCATATTCATGCGCATATTCATTTGCATATTCATTTGCATATTCATTAAAATTGGTGACGACACGTGTGATAGCCTACTTGATTGAGTATGTGTTGAAGTCAGTAATCTGTGGCTGTGTGTTACGTAATCATTATCTGTGTTTGATATATTAGTAACGATCACTATACAGTCGGCTCATTTGAGGGCAGCAGTGCAGAAATTTGCTTGTATTCCAGTCAGCAAGTGTATTGTTGCTTGCATATGTATCTCAGGTACAACATTCTACCTCAGTTCACCAGTAAAACTAAATATCATTCGTATTTAATTAAAAAACCGTAATTGTCTGTTTATTACATTTTGTTGCATATGATGCATTAGTTTGAGCTTACCCTTTTGCTAATGGACTGTGGCAGTGCAAGTCAGTGGATCTGTATTTAAGTCAGCAATTATGCTAGCTCGCATTTAACAAAATCAACTTGTAAATCGTTGTACATAGTTGGCTCAGCTTTATAAAGAAGTTTTTCATTGAATGTTGATGACGTCATCTAGTATCAATTTTTTGATTGGAACGTGAAATGTTATCGATGAGATATTGTATACTGTACATTGTTTTTTAATGTTTGTATCGTCATAGAGCTCGCTACCTCAGTTCCTGCATTGCATGCTGGAGTCCAAAGTTCTTCAATTCGAATAACTGATCCACCTACAGACGTTACTATTACGATTAGCATTCAGTATGTCGCTGCCTCTGATATAATTTAAATTGAGAACTTGACAAGAAATTAATTGTTAATTCTTAAATTTGTGAGCCTGAAGTATTTTGATCATACTTAGTAATTCTCCTCGCACTATATTATTTAGTTTAAAGCAACATTCAAATAGCGACCAATTGATGCATATGATCTGCAGGGTGTGGCTTTTGGAATACAATTACATTGATGCTGGTACAGAGTGATATGAAACCATGTGACCACTATGAATTATGCCAGACTTGTTAAATGACAATGGCAGTTTGAGCTTAAAATACGGCTCTTTCGATACAAAGAAGCACTCAATAAGAGCAATATAATGGATAATTTAATCCGAAAATACAGCAATTTTCTAAAAATAATTTATTATGCAGTTCTTAAAACATCCAAACCATGATGCATACACTTTCATAAATTATTAAGCAATTTCAAAACAAAATTCCCAGCTATCCAAACAGGTGAACGAAACCAATTTGCAGAATGCCCCATACGTCTGGAATCAGTCTACAAGGCTACCACGACTCAGGCGCTCTACTTCTAAAACTGAGGCGGCAAAATTTTTGTAGTTGAAGCTCAATCATTTGCCACTAATCCACACCTCTTGCTAAGTTACAAGAGACTTTATCAATGCTTCAGCCAGCAACAGTGCTACCATGAACATCACAGAATGGCACGTCGGCACGCATAGTAAGTATGTACAGCTCCCTACATCAATCGTTAATCGCGCTCAAACTGATTACATCCTATCATGTTCATTATTCATCACGTGTGCATTCACTCTCACAAGTTGCTAGCTATTGTAGAATAACCTTAAAACTGCCATTCCAATAACTTGTTTGCTGCTCTGAACGCCGCATTCGTGGCCAGAGCTCTGGATCCTCTATGTGAGGTTTTTTAACAAATGAATTATAGCTCTAAAATACTCAACAAAATGTGCTTTTGTATTTAAACCATTAAAAGAGTGCCTACACAAGAGACTCAGCAATGATGACGATTAACAGTGTCTGATGTTGTCATGAATTACAAGAACTTCACTGTGTGATGCTCTCTCAATTAGGCACAGTTATCATCTTAAGATGATTTAGAACTTAAAATACCGATATATCGATGAGTAGAAATTGAAATAAGCGAAAGAAAAATCTGAAATCAGACTATTCTTTTCGCTTCTAGTATAATAACTTTACCTGAAGTCTTCACAGAATTAGCAAGCTGCATGTTTCACTAGAGCCAGAGAATCCAGGCGGTGGTACTGCGTGCTTCAAGCATAGGCTACATCGTATCATACAATCACCAATGACAGAAAACCACTAGCACCAATACGCCACCACATGACATTCAGCTCAAACGAATTCCTACAATTTACAAAACTTAATTAGCGATTAGCTATTAGTTAATTTCTCTCAATCCCGATATTTTCGTGCCTATGCCAATTGATACCTCTATTTATATATTGCCGTGTCTTAAAGTAACGAGGATGGAGAAAAAAACCTGACCACAAATTATTTTCCCTTCAAATTTTTTTCATGAACTTTTTAATTTCCCAGGCCCAAATTACACACTTCCAGCAGCTTCTTGGTCCAAGGCAGTGAACAAAGCAGGCGTTCACTTAAATCCATGCTTCCTAAATTGTGCAAGTTCGATGATTGCTCTAGCCGTGAACTATTGTCTCTATGATGTAGATGCCTATGTTTTCTGAAACGTCGCCGCCCTGCTGAACTTGTTGGTTGGCATGGAAGTACGGGCAGCGGTCGTCCCTGTACAACAGACAACAGGGGGCATATATAATCATTGGGACATAGATACTAGTATTTAACAAATGTTAAAGTCCTTTCGCCCAATGAATTTTTGACATTTATGACAAAAATGGAAAATAAAACGCAGAAACTTTGGGATTAAAATTATCCCTCGGGATAGCGCTTCGTTCAAGAAACACCCTTATGCCAAGCGAAACCAATTCTATCTGGCTGCAGTCCGGGACATAGCAGACATTTGTTATGAGAGACGTAACTAGCGATAAATTCTATAAGAGCCCCAGCAGTACAGGGTATCGTGCAGCTCTGTTGCTTGTGTACATGAACTTATTCTCGCAGTGTGATTGTACCAGTTGCATAATTTTAGCTTAAGTTTGATTTCTTTTTATGCTATCGATTTATTTCTGTCTTCTGGCTAATAAACACGCATTATCTAAAATATTATCTTCTTTCTGCTGCGGTCTCATTCAGTTTAGCTTACCAGACGCCGGGGAAGATGTTGCTGCTGCTGCTGCTGCAGCAGCTCCCACAGCGCCTACGCTGCTGCTGCTGCTGTTTCCTACCCCAAGTGCGTCTGACGCTGACTGAAAAGTAAAAAATGCAAAAACTACAAGCTTTCAAAAGTATTAAGGACGACCAAAGGAACTGCACTGCATTTGTAACTAACACATCAAGTTAATATTGACAGCAGTGATGGGGATGTAGAATAATTTAGCTAAACGAGACTAATGGAAATACAAAACGAAGAAGCATGCCAGCATATTCTTCTATGAACAGTGAAATTTAGCAAAAAATACTTGGTAGCGTAAACCGAAAACTGTGCTCACCTGCGTGGATTTTCGGCCAAATTTCCCATTTTCATGCGACACCTTCACTAATCCAACAGACGGGGGAGCGGGCTCCGACTTTTTGTCGTCCGCCCCCCCAAATTTGCGCGTCGGTAGAACGGCAGGGGCCGTCGATGCTGAACCCGTTTTGAACAAAGTCGTCGTTTGAACTTTGGCCTTTGTTGATGAAGGGGAAGAAGAAGAAGTGGAAGAAGACTGAATGGACGAATCGGAAGTGAGAGACGTGATGTCGAGTGTGTTGTCGCTGTATAGAACCTGCAGCCTCTTGATCTGAGCGATAGAAATAGTGAACGTCAAATAAACATTAGCAACTTAGTCACGTTTATTATTTTCATTTCAAAAATGTTTTCGTTTATCTATTAAAAATTTCAATCTAAGCCAGTCATACTGCATGGATGATTGTCAAGCAAGACGCAAAATGAGACACAATATTGTTCGTCAACGTTATGCAAATAAATTGTTAAAATTTATTGTATGAGAAATTCAGCAGATATAGCGACTCTGTATTCATCAATACATCGTGATAGTCACCCCTCACACCATTTGTCAAGCTGACCTAAATTTGTCAGCTGCATCTATGAAGGCAACGACGAGCTGAGAAACACACATTAAACACACACTCTTGATTTAAATTATTCTATCAGAAAAATTAACGTTTCTATGTACCTCGGCTATGAGTTCGGTGACTTTGTTCCGGTCGCTCCGGTTGACCTTGAGCGTCTCGTCCAGCTGACCTTCCAACTTTGACCTCTCCGCGATCCACTTCGACCTCTCTGTGTCGAGCAGGCAGTGAGCTTCCAAAAAGTTCTTCTGATGAACTGTCAGCTCCTGGCTCTTGGTATCCAGCTAAGACAATATGTACGCTCTGATATAACTTCAGTGTAAAAGCATTCCATAAGGCTGAATAGTGAATAGGCTATTTGAGCATGCAGCTGGTTTCAAGAAAATATTCCAAAAAACAAAAATAACCACAACAATGTACAAATTTAAATAATATAAATCCAAAATATATAAATAACTTTGCAAGAAATTATATACTACAGGATATAATCTAATTTAGGGACATCCCTACACAGTGACTTACAATCAACATAGAATCAAACTAAACCAAACAAACTACATTTTCTATAGAATTTTTTCATGTTCCAGTCACACAAATGATCTACAACATTTACTTGCACATTAGCAAAAATTGCTAACTCGTTGCTTGAGTGCTCCAAAAACTAAATGCCACCTTCGTATGTACCACTAGCTTCAAAAACTCACCAGGCGACTCTTGGTTTTCAGATGTTCCAGTTCCGCCTCAAATTCTTTCCGTTGTCGCTCCAGTTTTTCCAGCAGCTCCTCCCTATCCGCCAACCGTCCCTTTTCCACCTCACACAACTGCTTCTGGAACTCCCCGAGGATATCCGGGGTTTTTCCCGTCGTGTCCCCCGCTGGGGGGGCGGGGCAGGGGGCGGGAGGGGCGCTTGCCTCGGGGGCGGCGGGGACGGAGAGGCGCCGCACGGGGCGCGGGGTACCGCCCCCAAATTTTTCGAATTTGTTGAGAAAGTCAGCGGTTTTTTTGCCGTCAGTGGCAGCCTGTAATGAGGAAAAATAGACAAATAATTGAGTGTAATTTTTCACTTAGATATGATGCAAGATTACTAATAATACAAAATTTAGAACACAAGCAATTAAAACAACCAAAAATATGAGAAGTTAAGAATATTCAGACCTGCACAAGCAATTAAAACAACCAAAAATATGAGAAGTTAAGAATATTCAGACCTGAAAATAGGTATGTAAGGATAGTTTTAGAAATTCTAGATCCGTTCAAAATTTCTTTGTCTCTGTGATAATTAATGTATGCTTCCTGTTACCTTGGATATGAATTTGAGGAACAGTATTTTTCTGCCAGTGCCAATTAATGACATTAATCATATTTCTGACAGTGCCAATTTCATTCCTTAATTTTATACAGGAGTAAGAATAATTATTCATTAAAACCACTACTAGCGCAGAAGTTTGTCATTGACAGACCGTTTTTGACTTGTCGTCTGTTGTTAGAGTCTTCTCTGACTTTGCTGCGGAGGCGGAGCGAACGTTGTTGACCTTGTTACTGTTCTCCACTTCCCTCCGCCGGGCCTCCTCCGCCTTTAGTCGGCCCGTCAACTCCTCTACCGACTTCTCCAGCTTCGCCATCTTTGCCTTCATTTCTTCCGCCTGATGGAAAAGATTCTCATCTGTTACAGCATGTCCTCATGATGCATTTGTAATTAAAAGGAGCACACATGAATATAACCATCGCCTGCTGATAACGTTTTCATCTCCACGCTTCTGTTTTACATTTGACCTCCACAGACTAATTTTGTACACTATCTTATTACACAAAATGCTCATAGTTTATTTAAATAAACAATAAATGATCAATATTAATCCGTGTTCAATTTATTCACGAAGCTGCAAAAGCCACAAAACATTTTCACAAGAGGAGAGGGGAGACACTTGCCCCCTTGCAGCGCTTGTTAAATTCTTCCCTCTCCCCCTCCCAGTCCTTCGTCGCCTTCTCAAATCCCCCCTTTAACTCGGCAAACGTTTTCTGCCCCCCCGCAATCAACTCTTTGTTCTCCCCCCTCAGAATCGCGAGTTGTCCCTCCACCCGGGTCAGGGAGGCTTCAAGCTCCCTCGTGCGCGACCCCCACCGCTCCTCCTGCCGCGCGCGCTCTGCTAGTACCTCCGCGCCCTCGACCCCCCCGGATCGAATTGTGCTCGTTGCGCTACTGGAATCGTCCGTTTTGGAATCTGAGTGCAATCGCTGCACGGGAGAGGATTTGGCGGTTTTGTCAGGAATGGCTGAGGTCTTTGATACGGGGGCGTCTTTGTCAGATGGAGAGGGTTTAGCATTAGATGAACCCTGGAGCGGAATGGAAACGGAGAGATATTCTTTAGTGATAAGAATATGATATATCAGCATCAATACAACTCAATGGCCTATAAAAAACAATAAAAGTGTGTAATCAAAGATATAATATAAAACTTATTCAAGGATGAAAACTGTAATGGTGATTTACTAGACATATCATATAGTGGGAAATACCAAGATTTAATGTTGCAGTTATGATGAAAAAATTGGATGAAAGCTTCGGTAAAAAACTGCTGTATGAATAACTATCATACAATAAACTGTTCTATAAACCTTCGAAAAAAAAGTCACAGACCCGTGCTGTCAAGCTATCAACTTCCGCTTGCAGCCGTTCGCAGTCCGAGCAGCCCCCCGCTCCCCCCGTCCCCCCCGCCCCCTTCTTGGCTCCGCCCACACCCCCCTGAAGCCCCTCCTTCTCTCTTCGCCGCGCTTCCCCTTTCTCAGCCAACTCCTTCTTAAGGGCATTGACCTCGTCAGTCAGCTCTCGTCTCTCATTGGTCAGTTTTTTGTTCTCTGACATTAGCGTCTTATTCTCTGACGTCAGCTTTTCATTTAATGACGTCACGTCCCCGCTTTTTCCTGTTTTTTTCGTCGCCGCCGCTAATTGCTCCTCGGCGCGCTTCAGTTCCGATTCCAATCGGGTCTTTTCTTTCACCCACGCTTCCTCCGACTGGACGAGCTTCTTTCTCAAAGATTCCAGCTCGGCGTGCGCCTTCTTGTGCTTGTCCACTTCCGTGGCGAGCTTTTCCTTCTGCATCGTCAGCTCGAGGATCTCGAGCTTGGACGCTTTCTTGCTGGAGAGAAGATCTGCTTCTAGTTTCTGCTTCTCAGCAGTTAGAGATTTGAGCACAAGTTCTTTCTTCTCCAGGGTCTCAGTTACGTCCTTTAGCCTCCTGCCCGCCTCAGTCGCATCCTTTCAAACGCAGAAGCAGTCATTGATTTCCTCCTAAGACCATATTCAAAATCTGTACCGACTCAGAGCCAGGTTTATTCATTTTGCATATCATGCTTACTTTTGATTCATGTTAATATGCTGTTTAACTGAACTGATCTGTTCTGTACTGAACTGTTCTGTACTGAACTGAACTGTTCTGTTCTGTTCTGAACTGTTCTGTTCTAAACTGTGCTGTTCTGAACTGTTCTGTTCTGTGAGCATGTTCTGTTGTGAGTGCATGCATGCATCAAGTGTAGATTCCAATCTATAATTTATATCGCACTTGTAATTAAACTAGACTGTTTTGAACCCTGACCTTTGTGACGTCACCATTCTTGACCTTGGTCGACGTTTTCTTGGCCTCAGCCTGAAGGTCGTCGTACTTCTTCTTCCATTCCTTGTTTTGTTTCTCTAGTTCCTGTTTGTCCCACTTCCAGGACGTAGGCTCCCTCTCCACACCCCCCTTCACCTGGTTGGCATGAGAACCACAGTTCAATCACTTGTAGAAACTAGAAATAAAATTTTTTAAAGGAGCAAAAATCATGGCTATAGCAGCAGCAGTTCTAACAAGATAGATTATATTGCAAGATACTCATGATATTTGTAAAACAGTATATGATACAGCAAGATATTTCAATATTTAATTATATATTTCATGTCATATACTTTGACTCCATGAAATCTGACAGAATATTATACCAGTAAGCTAATGTCTTCAATAAACACTATTTTATGATGAAGATAATATGGCAGACAAAAAGTCAGTTTGCAGTTTTTGCCTTTGAAATGTATCATTCTGTTTAGTTTGGTACAAACACATCAAAAGAAGAAAGTGCTGCTCTACCTCGGCAGGTTTTTCGAAATTTTTCCTCGAGTCGTCGAAAGTTTTCTGAAGTTCGTCCAACTTAACCTTCGCCACTCTCAGCTCCTCCGATCTCACCGATAACTGAATGCACAAACCAATGCAGACAATGGCAGATAAAAAAACCCCAAAAAATTTAAGAGCGATAATCATTACAGGCTACGTTTTCCATTTCTATCAGCTTTTTTCACTCCTACCGTACAGCAAAATATTCTATGGCAAAATGGCAAAATAGTCTATGGTAATGCGAGGGCGTGGAAAGCGCCTTCAAATAATTGTCATAGCCTATGTCATAGCCTCGTTATTCAAATGAACATCAAATAAATAAAAAATATATAAAATATATAAAAAAAGCGCCGCATTACCTCGGCAAGGTTTTTCTCCTGCAGCTGCTTCGACTCCTCGTAGCTTCTCTGCAGCGCCTCCAGCTGAACCTTCGCCTCCCTCGTCACCTCCAGCTCCTCATTCGCCTTTTTCAGCTTCTTCTTGTTCGAGTCGTAGTCCTTCTTGCTCTTGGCGAGCTCTTCCGCTCCGGCGCGGATCTGCGCACGGCACTGCTCCAGTTCCGCGCGGAGGAAGTCTGCCGCCTTCGTACTCGCTTCCAGGCGCTCATCCAGGTCCTTCGCTGGGAGCGGAGAGGCGAAGGCGCCGGGCTCAGTGGATGTTTCTGGAAAAAAAGCCTATTAAAAAATTGTTATATGTTCAATCAAGACGTACTTGAAAGTGGATAATGAAATAGGAAATCAGATTTCCTGGAAAATGTTGAATGAGTCAAACTCATAAATTTCACCACATGTTCCAAAATAAATCGAATGATTCAGCAAATAGATGTGCAAATGTATCACGCTAAGGGAATAGGCTAGAGAAATCACTTGCCAAAATTTTTGAAACATCAACATTTTTTTGAATGCGCTATTCACTCTACATGTATATGTAGTTTTCATTATAACTTATTAATAAATAATATCTAATTTAGATATTTCTACATTTTGCATGAATTAAATTAGAAACAGAACGCCCCCCACTCACTTTTATTGGCCTCCAGTACCCGACTCAGTTCTGTCGCTAGTCGAGAGTTCTCCTTCTCCAACACCCCCACCCGCTCTCTCGCCCCCCCCAACTCCTTCCGCCCCTCCTCCACCCTCCTCTCAGCCTCAGCCACACGCCGCTCCGCCTCCGCGCCCCCGGTGGGGCCCGCAACCCCTGTGGGACCCCCTCCCGAGGTAGAGGCGACGATGTTGGCGAGGAGGTCCTTTGTGGAGCGGGGGGTGTCTGGGGCGGGTGTCCCGGAGCGACCCGCCCCCCCCGAACCACCTGCAGGCACACAATTAAGTGATTGAAGCCTATACAAAAATATTTTAAATGTGCCTTGTTATCACTGGGATATCAATAAGGAATAATTAAAATTATTGTTAAAACAAAATTCAAACTCTATAAAGACTAACTTTTTTAAATAAAATCTTTTCAGAGAACATCACGTTTCTGTCATTTGGTTTGTGTGCGATATTGCGGAATTTTGAACACAAACAATAAGTGTTTTCTAATATTTCCCAGATTGTGGTTATTGCGGTCAGATATACGGTTAGGATTTGGTACCAGGTTCAATCTTGGCGCGTAGATGTTTGATGGCGAGCAGCAGGTTGTCATTGTCCTGCTGCAGCTCGTCATACTTGCGCCTCACAACCTTGAGCTCCTGGTCAGCGAGCTCCATCTGTAGGCGCATCTCTTGCTCCTTCTCACTCAGCACCTGCGCACACGTGGCACCAGATCTAAGCACTCTAGTAGATGATGCAGACATACCCACACGTTTCCAAACACGGTCTGAGTGACCTGCTAGACAATGCTTTAATGCCGTCAATAGGATGGGCAACCATAACAAGAAAATATCTGCATTAATCTAACTTTATTGAATTCTTGTACCGATGGAAATAAGAGTACATTTGGCCTTTGAGGTAAGAAATATAAAGCAAGAAAGAAGAAGATAACAGATAAGATCCAGCTGTCAGCGGCGCTTCAGATAATTAAATGAAGGAGAAACGTATTGCATCTCAAAACATCGAGCACAGCGCCCTAAAATGGACTTAGGTCATGACACAGTGCTTAAACTGCAACAACCACCACCACCACCACAAAAAAGTAATAAATGCGAAAAAAAGACAACCTCAGAGGAGGGTTCGTCGGGTTTGGCTCCCTTGACGGCAGGGGGGTTGAACTTTGAACTCTTGCTCGAGCTCAGCTTGCGTATCTGCATACTCAACATCTCATTCTCAGACTCGACCTCAGACAGCTTCTTGCGCACCAACTTGAACTGCTCCTCTGAGAACCTGATCCAGCATGGCTGCTCCGTTATTCAGCAACTTTTGAACAGTTTTCTTCCAAATAAACCTTTTAAAAATGCATGTATACAAATAAAATATGAATTTAAAAAAATTGGTGCAAATTTTTTGTTAAAACCAACAATAATAGCGCCAGATCTGCTTACCAAAAGTGACCCACTTGGCACTCGCATTCGCTCCCTGTGCTAAAATTGAGTGATTCGGAATTCTGACCCATTTAAGGTTTGAGAATAGGTTGAGGTCGCTTCGTAACCAATGCAAAGCACTGCAAAATTTGTTCTTCACTCAATTACTATTATATAAAACAAGTCTCACACATGGTTACTACCAAAACGACAAACATGACAAATATGATACTATCATTTACTTATAAATCAAAATCTTGCTCGCCGTTAGATCCACAGAATTAAATCAGTTTCACAAACAAGACCTGAGTTGTTCCTTGACGTCAGTTTCTCGCTCTGCGCTGGCAGCGAGGTCTCGCGTCAGCTGGGCGAGCTTGGCCGCCACGTCACTGTCCCCAGGGGGTGTCAGCAGCGAGGGGGAGGCGCGCGGGGAGAGGGGGGAGGTAGCCCCGATCTTCTGAGTATTCAACTTCGTTCAATTGAAGTACACATTGACATAGGTTAGTTTAAGCAAGCATTATCGCAGCAACAATATAAAAGAACTCGTATATTCTTCATGTCAATCTGGGGGATCAAAAGGGACTTTTAACCCGTTAATTGCGATGGTGAAATGACTTCAAATTATTTTGAAATGTATGGTGCCTTTCAAAATAATTCAAAGTCATTTCACCATCGCAATTTAGATAGCAATATGAGCAAGACCAGCATCGAGTAAGCCTACTGAATAATGTAGGCTCAGCCTCAATGACATAAAAAAGAAATCAAATACCGTACTCAAATCAACCCGCATTCAAATCAAGGCGCGCTCCCAGCGCCTCCACCTCCACATCCAAGATGTTTTATGCAGCGAAACGGACGTTAAATTTGCACAATAAACAGCACTACTCCAGCAACCAACCGGATGTGCCACGCTGTAGTGTTCTCCATGCACAGCATTTATTTAATGCTTCCTATCGACATCAAAACTGGCGTTAAACTTTGCAATAAATCATTTTCACTGCACCCACCTCGTGCGCCATGCTGTCGAGCTGGTTCTGCAGACAGAGCCGCCTGTTGTCGGCCTCGTTAAGCGCGTTCTTGAGTCTGTCATTCTCCTCCGCGCCCTTTACGCGCCGCTGCTCCTGCTTCTCCAACTCGTCGTGCATGCGCACCGACACCTGGCGGCGGGGGGATATAAAGAGTTTAGAGTCCGTGTTGTGGTCTGAGGGCGTCACACAGGGCCTCGAGTAGATAATAAACAGCAGGCTTAGAGTCCGTTTTGTTGTCTAAGGTCATCATAATTCGACCTTGAGTAGATAATGAACAACAGATTTACAGTACGTTTTGCCGTCTGCAAACGTCATTCAAGATTTTCACCTACCAGAGGCAAGCATGTAATTGTCAGATTAAAGACACTAGTCACCTCCTTGGACATGCGGAGGTCCTCCTCCAGCACACGGATGCGCCGCTTGTCGTCGGACGACTGGAAGCAGCTCTCAAAGTGGCGGATCTTCTCCTCACACTGACTCCGGTCTGATTCGAGCTGCTCCACTCTGAATCACATACAATTCTACAGAATTCTTTTCCAAAAGTATCGGCAGTTTTATCGAATGCTTTGAAGAGCTGCAGATCAACACAAAACTGTTCCTGTCAATGCCTCAAATAACTGCTAATTGAACAGGTTTTTAGATTGCACTACCAGAGGGTGCCATTTTCTAATTTTGTCCTGATTTCTGGCCACCAAAGTGTCTAATAGCTACGTAGGGAATAAGGACTGATTAAACCCTGATTAATGTCATCAAGTGATATAGACACGCAACATGTCAGCTGACCTTCGTTCAGTTTTGCGCAGCTTGAACTGAAGAATGCGACAGTTCTTGGCCGTACTCTCGAGTTCCTTCTGAAGTTCTCGGAATTCTATCGCCTCCTCATCCCTGCACCACCGCCAGCCAAGTATAGCAGGCGTACATGCAATAAGTACCATGCAGTATACACTGCCAGTTTGGCCTGATGACTATAGCGCTATGCTAACAGCATCAAAGGTCTACCAGCCATTCCCAACACCAGGCCACAGACAAGAGAGCATAGTTTCATATTCCCTGCAAAGGAATCGTATACAGAGATGAAGAGAAGGATGAGGATCGGCTAGGGTGGAATTTTTGAACACCAAAGACTTGCCATTTAGCATAACAGCGAAGAAGACTCTAATATTAGTAACAAACGAGGTTCTCATGCAAAAATTCAATTTGCCTCCAATAAGGTCATCTAGAACTGACTTAACGCGTAACGCTTAGATAATGATTGTAATCATATCATCTAACATGTGTGCAAACGACTATCTTCTGCATCACACTTCAACAAAAACACAGCGCCCCCTATATACAAATCCTTCAGTGACCCCCCCCTCACCTGAACTGGTCGTGCAGCTCAGCCATGACGAGCTGCAGGTCCCTCACCTCCCCCCTCAGGTCCTCGTTCTCGGCCGCCACCTCCCCCCTGCTTGTCTCCTGCTCCTCCAGGCGCCGCTTGAGGGAGGCGATGACCCCTTCCTCCATCGCCAGGGAGGCGCGCTCGCTCTCCGGCAGCTGAAGTTTGTCCAGCAGGCGGGCCTGCATGGGGGGGGGGGCGAATTTAGTCTTCGATGTCTGGAGGCGCTGCAGCTTAATGGGTTTACCCAGGGTCTGAACTGACGTCTTGAAATAAAGTAGCTCAGGGCAGCTCAGAGCTGTTCAGAGCTGCGTTGAGCTGCGCAGAGCAGCTCAGAGCATCTCTGAGCTGCTCAGAGCAGCTCCATGCATAGAATCACCCTATAACATACATGAAGCATCAAAGGTCACATCGCTAATTCGCTACGACTGCAGTTTGTTCCCTTGTCGATCAAGTGCATTTATCCATTTATTGAAATTGACTGAGCTTTCATAGCAGGAAGGCATTCTGAGTGAATGTCAGGCCATGATGCTTCTTGTCTTGGGAGTGTCGCCCGCTGCTGTGCACCAAGCAGGCCTACACACGTGCCCTCCCTCGAATAGGCTAGTGATCTCAGCGTAAAGACTTCACAGCCCCAGCTGTTGTAGGTATACAGACATGCACATGTAGAAAGCGCCGCTAACGCTACGAGCATAGTTACATAATGCACAGGATCTGGAGCAAGATTTAATGGGAGCTGACAACAAGCCACAATAACTCTCAGGCTGCTCCTTCACTCAGCAGCATTAGAGTCAGGGCCATATAAAACAATCCCTACTTCAGCTGCAAGTCTACGAGAACTTGAACTAAGAACACTCAATGCTATACATTTGTTCTACTACATACTATAGAGACAGTCTGGCGTTAAACTGAAATAAGCATTTTGTTAAAAATGGTTGCTAGGATACTGAGTATGCACATCTATCATAAACAATTATCTACTACAGCTGTAGGCCATACAATAGCGCCATAAATCAATTATAATATTCACTGCAAACCAGCAGTGAAAGGGCCCGTGTGCAATTAAACCAGGAGCTTCAAAGCGCAGTTTAATGTCCGATATGACATAAATTGCATATGTGGTGTGAAAATATTGTACAGCCACATTTTGTTCCAACAGCAATGAAATTTCTTTGCAAGACATTTCTCCTCAACAATGATTTTTTGCATGACATAATTTTGAACAAGAATAAACATTTTATCCGTCATGGCAATGACATTTTTCAAAGCAATTCAACTTACTCGCGTCGAGTTTTCAAAATTGAATATTTACAGTTGATACCTATCTATCGGAGACATTAGACCGAATCGACTCCCTAATACTCGATTTTTCAAGTCCGATTGGGTGTCGAGTGGTGATATCTTACTTTCTCCGACTTGAGCCTGTGCACCTCCTCGTCAGCCTCATTGAGCTGGCTCGCGTAGTGGCGCTTCATCAGCTCATAGTCGCTCTTCTTGGCGCCGAGCAGGTCGGCGAGGGACGCCTTCTCGCGCTCCGACCGGTCACAGCGCTCTTCCAGCACTGCAACCTGAAGAGTAACAATATTGAGGGGGGGGGGTCACAACGCTCCTCCCGCACTCCAACCCGCATGGGGGCAGTAACATCATTTGGGGTTTGAGATACATCTCAGAATAAATGCTCATTGATTTTGAATACCATAGACGCCTGCAAACAAGTTGCATTGTTGACGCTGGATAGCGCTACAGTCAGCGAATGTGGTAGACTGTTGCCTGTAGATGGCTGTATGTATTGACTTGGCCTATCAAAGAACTGTTGCAGGCCTCTGCCGGCCTACTTCACAGCTACTAGTTCAATGAAACTGAATAGCAAAGTGAACAAACTTGGACAAATTTGGTCACAGAATGCCAAACGGTTTCATCACAAAATCAATATCAAAATATTAATTTCTTAAAGTTCTTACTTAGTTAACCTCTTTGCTTATACAAGGCTTTTTTCCATATTGAAGAGTATTACATTTGTGTGTTTAGAAGCAATAAAGCACGAAAAAACAATAACGAGTGTCACTACTAAACAAGTAGAAGACAACAAGGGCGGCACACCTTCTCGCGCAGGCTCTCCATGAGCATGCGCTGTCCCTCCATCATGGCATCGTTCCTGTCCATGACGGAGATGTCCCCGCCTCCCCCCACGCCACACGGGGTGCGCGCGTCGTAACTCGACAGGCGGCGCCTGCGCTGACGCCGCCCCCCCGGGCCCTGAGTGGCGGGGGAGGAGGGGGAGGGCTGGCGGAGGTGCGCGAATAGGTCGTCGTCAGTCTGACTGTGGGCGGGGGCGGCGCTGCTGAACCACTGCTGCTGCTGCTGGTGCACGCATTATTAGCGCATTTAAAACTTACATCTAAACGATGAAAGAGTTCAAGTAGAATGATGACAAAATCCTAGCACTGTACTATATCCTGAGCCTAACGCAGCCACAGCTGCTGGTGCACCTTGCTGCTGACATCACGCGATACATTTTTGTCTTCATTCTACTTGACTTCTTCATAGCATAGTGTATTCAAATGAATAAAATTTATCAGGCACTATTAAATTCATTAAAGTCACTTATCATCCATCGATCAGCTTGCAGCGATCATTAAAATCGGTTTAATTTCTTAGAACAAAATACTACATGTACCAAGCATAAAATAGATCATTTTTCAGCAACAAAACGATTTAACTTAACAAGTTATCCAGCCAGCTATATAAATCAGTGACATATAGTCAATTCTGCTTTCAACAACAGTCATACCTGCTGCTGCTGCTGAGGCGACAGCTGATACTGCTGCGAGGAGGGCGTGGCATCTGTTGGCCCCTCCCCCGGAAGATGATGAAACAGTGACCGTACCCTCCTTGCTGACGGCTGAGGGGTGTAGCCCTGCTGCTGCTGCTGATGCTGCTGCTGCTGTTGCTGCTGAGCGGCCGTCACCCCCCCATGAGATCCACCCGAGATCTCCGGGAACCCCGGGGTGCGGTAGTAGTTAGGCGCCGGGGCCCTGTTGGGGTCAAAGGTCGTCTGTTCGTGCAAAGGCTCGACAAAGTTGTTGTAGCTCAGCCGCGGGTCATTAGGTTCAATATAACGGTACGAACCACTGGCTGGCGGCCCGTTATAAGGCGGTATCTCATTGATCAGCCCCACGGATGGACCCCTCTGATTGGTTGAACCCTGATGACTAGACCCGCTCTCATTGGCTGCACCCTGATGACTCGACACCTGCGAAGCGTAATTCGCTCCCACCCCTGACAGAGTAATGGTCGCCTCAACTTTAGCGCGCGTGGGGGCGACACCCCTCGCCGGCCCAGTCGAACTGTGGTCCACCCCCAGCAGGCCAGTCCCCACTCTCACTTCCTCTCCTGCTCTCAGCTGGCCCAGAGTATCCACAGATGATAGATGGCTACTACCACTCGTTTGGGGATCACTCGACGCGGGTCTATCAAGTTGACCAAGCTCCGCGGCCCCGCTAGTGACCGCTGCTGACCGGCCAGTAGTATCCTGGTAGCTGGCACCTCTATTAGTGCTATCCTGATAGCTGCTAACTCTCCCAGCTGGAGTATCTCCGCAGTTGATAACGGATGATGCGGTTAGCGGCGGCGCTGCGCCCAGCACACAGTTCCTGGCGGTAGCTGTTGCTGTTTCTGCTGTTGCTGCTGCTGCTGCAGCTCGGTCTGTCGAGTTGTGATGTATGGTTGAAGAATTCTCTGCGCTGGCTAAGTTATTGCTGCTGGCGGTGTTTACATCGCTTGATGGACTCAAGCCGCCACTGCTGCTGCTGATTTTTACGCCTGCAGCAGCATTACTGGAAGATCTACCCACCTCTGCGTTCTGTGTGGAAACAGGCGTGAAACTTGGGACCGCGCCAGCAATCAAGTTAGCGTTGGCGTTGTGCGCTGCGCTGAGGCCCGTGGTGGGGGTGTTGCTTGCTGCGCGTGCGGGGGCAGGCTCTGCTGCGCACTGCAGAGGGGGGTCGTTGTTTATTTTTGTTCTACTGTTAACGCTGCTGGCATCAAGGTCGCTCGTGTGGCTAGAGCCTTGGCTGCTGCCGCTGCTGCCTTTAGCTCTGACGTCCACAGCCGTGCCGACGTCATCAGGCCTCGTGTGGTGCCCAGCTTGCGTCTGCGTGCCAGCGCGTGGGACGCTGGCAGCAGGCAGACTTTCACTCCCCCCAGCACCCTCCACCCCCCCAGCCTCCCCCACCCCGCTCAGCTGCGCAGAGGGGGGGTCCACGGACGTGGAACTGGGTCCCAGGGGCATGGCTTGAACTGTTCCCGAGTTGGCCTTCTCGCTAGATGGCGCCGCTGACGCGGAAAACTTTGCCTGTTCTTTAGTTTGCACTCGTTCGCCAGACGGCGCAACTGTCCCGCCAGTCTTCTCGCTCGGCGGCGCCGCTGGTTGTGCACTCGGCTGACTTGTCGCGACCTGATTTTCAGTAGATTTAGCCCTCCAGGCTGGAACCGAGCCTTTGGGCTTGTCTGACGGTAAAGCAGCCACTTCTGTAGCTCTCGCATCCTTGCTGGCCTCAGTGGAAGGGAGAGGGTCCTTGGGTTTAGTCGCAGGTTGTACCGCGGTCTTGCTTGCAGTCTGGCCGCCGATCAGCCCGGACAGCTTCTCCTTGAAGAAGGGCGAGTGCGCCTGCATGTTCTCAGGTGACTGCGGCATGGCCGCGCTGAACCCCCCGCGCTCACGTCCTTCATCGGCGCTTTTCGATTCGTCGCCGCTCTCTGACCTGTCTGACATCTGGCGACCGTACATGCCCCTTGACCCCCTCGGAGTTAAAGCTCTCGTAGACGAATTAGAATTACCCCCCGCTTCCGGTGCTTTCCCCAGGGGCCTCGCAGCCCCCGCGCTAGTTTTGTTTTCGCCCTTGTTGGGGCTTGCAAGTGGTGTGTCCATGCGGCCATCAGTTGGTGACGTAACGTTGGTTTTGTTTTCCGCCTTGGCGCCAGGAGGCGTGGAGCTTTTGACGACCAGGGGGGTAGGGGTACCTGGGGGGAACTTGCTTGCGTTTGACCCCCGCCTGAGGGGGATCTCCACCACCCCGTCATCCTCCTCTTCCTCCTCGTCTGTCGTGAAGGACCGAGACCGCTCCACCGCGCGGGACCTGGCGCCCCCCGAGGGGGAGAGGCAGGGGGGGTCAACCCCTCGGGGCTCTACTCGGGGGGTGGGCGGGCGCACTTCGTCTCCGGAGTCGGATGCGGCGCCAGGGTCCTGGTCAGAGGCGTTGTGCTCGAGTTTGGACTTGAAGCAGTTCTTGCAGAGGGTCTTGCGCCAGGCCTGAGGCTCAAAGTTGACGCACTTCTTGAGCGGCTTCTTGCCCTCAGAAGCGTCCTTCCCTGACTGGCTCATCGTGGAGGGAGCAGCTTTAGTTCATTGATGTTGGAGAGGAGTTCAGTTATCTGGGGAGATGTGCAGAGTAAACACTGGCTGTGGGATCAAAGGTCTATCGCACCTTTATCCAAGGGATGTTTGGCAGCTGCTGTCAGTCAAAGTATAGGCACACCAAGTCTGCAAGGTGAAGCAGCAAGACTTCTTGCTGTAGACTTATTGCACTGGCAAATATTGAGTAGTTGTAATTCAGTTATACATAATCAGAGAATAGAATCTCAAACAAAATGTAGAGAATAACGCATAATTCAAATGAGAAAGCAGCGAGTAGGAAGTAACTCATAACACAAAACATTCACGCCAGACATCCAGGGTAGCCTGTGCCGTGTAAAGAACTAAAACCAAAAATGGTCAAATGATAATATCTACACATTTGCTAATAGCCTATATTTTAAAAAGCAAAATTTCTCACTTTTTTCCAGAATAATGTTCAATTTTAATTAAGAAATAATCAGTAACCAGCGACAAGTTATTCACGTGAACTAGATGATTAAATCACTCTATAGCTCACACAGCATCAGGCAATTATTACTTTAGGTCACATTTTCACGGCTATTGTGAATGTGTCACATTTATCCTCATAACATCACATAATCATCATTATAACATCACATCATCACAATATCAACATCACATTATCATAGAACCATAATTATTAGGGCTTAGGCTATAATTGTTTAACTTTCTATGCAAGCTTAGGTTCTACGTATTACCACATTATAGGTTTGTGTATAGATTTCTCAGACACATGAGCCGCAAGGTATAAATCTCTGCTCCCAATATCCTGCATGCTTGCTCTAACTTGTAAGCATGAATAACTCTCAGCCAACTATTCCTAGTATTTGACAGATTATACTAATCTATTACCTGCAGCTGTTCTACCTGATTACAAGCCGAGGTTATGTACCGCCACGAAGCCAACCTAATCGGTTAGAATCACAGAAGCGTAGATGGTAGGCGATCTACATAGCCAATGCCAGAGACATGACTGCGCGGTGTTGAATGTGGAACTCAGAGATGGCACATATCCCATGTGCGAGGCGCAAAACTGTTCGAGCGCAGTAGGCCAGTTTTACAATCACTGCTTTCTGAAAGTATAGACTAGGCTTGACCGTACGAAATGATGTGGGGATGCAATCAAGATGCGCAGCTCAGAGCAAACTTCTATAAGCCGATAATCAACACAAACGTGTTTCCTCTGAAGCGAGCTTGTAGTATATCGCCACTACTCCACTCCGTGCTGAGGACTATTCGACATTACTCCTCCAATGCCTGAGACCAGGTCCTACACGTGACTGAACGCAGCCTATAGTAAAGGTATTACCAACCCTCGATGTATGCAGCGAGCTCCGTGAGAACAGAAAACTGACCGTATCTGCACGCGGACCTAATTACCGACAACTACACTAATACTCCAGCTATCGGCTACACTAATATCCAGCAGCAGCAGTAGCAGTTATCTTTATAGTCAGAGTCCGAGCGAAACGCCACGAAATCTCAGCGCGCGCTGCTGATACGCGAAACTTTGTACGCACCCGCATGTGAGCATACAAACGCCTGCGGGCTGTTCTAACTACTACATAGCCGCCAATCTAGCCTAGCCTACTTCGTTAGCCTTCCGGACATAATAACTTACAGGCCGCGGCTGCTGCTGCTGCTCTATAGTTACACGAAGAATAGCGCGAGCCTATGCCAAAGCGACGCATCATCAGTGCTCCCAGTCTCAACAAAGAAAGATGTGGGTTCAATACAGGCTCTGCTGTAGACAGTCTAGCAGTCAAGCCACGTAAACGTATCGACTCTCGGCCTAGAAATGTTTTTACTTGAAGGCGGCGAGTGGTGGTGATCTCTGCTGCGGCAATATAGACCTCTAATTCAGCAACCTCAGAGGCGCTCGCCTGTCAGGCGCGATACAACAGCGGTGCGGGGTGCGGCCATACGCAGCGGAGGACAAAAATGAATTTTCGTAAAAAATTTGAAGCAGTATTTCGAGCAAACCCACAAGCAACAACTACACGAGAATGCCCCAGCGCAGCTTTCATGAATTGTCTATCCAATTAGGCAATGAAAATCAATAAATCACGTGACTTGGCTAATGGGCGTATATCTCGATATTCTGAACAGTTATTGAGCGATGGCACTAATCATGTTTAACATCGAAGTTTTCAGCGATGTCTAAAGTTTTGGGCAGTCATAAAAGCAGCTCACACTTCACTCGGAAGCTAAGAATTATCCCTCCTTATCTTACAGAACTAGGCAACAGCTAATGCATAGTCGTTGAGCAGGGCAGAGAGTAGGGCGAGAGAGTAGGGCAGGGCGAAGAAGGGAGTAGCGGGCTCGAGGCAGGGGGCAGGGGAAGGCGGGGGGCAGGGAGCAGAGGGAGGGACCCCTCCACGGTGAGAGATGAGAGGAGATGGTGGCTAGTGGGATGATAGACGGCTCGTATCGTGTAGTGTTACACGCAGCAGCGCCGGGTTGGACCAACAGCCGGGCTACAGGCTTCAACGTGGTAATGCTGGAGATCGGAGTCTTTTGGAAGGCGGTGAAACGAACCAATATGGTTTATGAAATAGATATCTGGGTCTGGCTGTGCGGGAAGCAGGGAGGAAAAAGAGCAAAGAAAGGTAGAAGTAGGCCCAACTGAATGCTGCAAAATTAAGCGTACTTCGCAATAGATAGGATATACGTAGCGAATGAATGTCGATAGCAATGAATCCTCACACTGTACCGGTGCCTAATAATAGATTAGCTTGTGCTGCATACGCTTCCACTTCTGCCCCAACGTATGAATAATACTGTTATTGATAACCTCAATTATTTAGTAAGACAACCCTAAATTTTAGATGCATGCCAGCAAGAATCGTGCAGAGCCTCAGATTCAAACAAATAATCGTAAATTAGTTACGGACTAGGTTGTATTTTAATTAATATCGTAGTGCGAGAAGTCAAATTATCGCATGTCGCCTTGTTAACGATGAGCAAATAACGACTGAAGCAGATTAATACTTTAAATCAAAGTTCATCGTCTAGGCCTAATTCCTTTTTGACCTTATCGACGGATGTTCCGAATTTTGTCGCTTCGAAAAGAAATTTTGTCCCTCTCGATAGAGCACAGATAGTACTCATAATGCTGTAATGTACATTAAGCTACAAGTCTACTTCTACAGCCAGAGGGGCTGGTGGTAAGAGTGAGAAAGTAAAATTGGCCGAGTCCTGGCTCCCTGGCGGGTTTGACTTGCGATTCACTGCGCTGATTGTACACAGTAACAACTTGAGAGAGAGTGATTAAATGTGAATGGATCCTGCTTGGCTGATCACCAGAAGGACAAACACCCAAATAAACAGTATTGGCAAATTATTTAGATGCATAATATTTTTGATCGCTGTAGGCTACATCCGCAAACCTTGACCGACTCCTTTAATGTTAAATCAGTTGGCTCTCAAATCTGATGTCAATGTAGCTAAATAAGCATACTTTTAAATTAAGGATCATTTTTAATCAGTAAGATTTTCGATTTTTCCCGAATAATTAACGAACAATAAAGAGAATTTGTGCTCTAGTATCGGCCTACTTCTACCTGCAATACTGGTACAAAATTGTTCGTAAGACATAGTAATTTATGCGCATAGACAATCTCAGCATATGCACCAAGACAGTCGTCAGTTACGAAGATTACAAAACTTGCATTAAGCAGTCAACACACGCTGAGTCTTGTGCTAGATTATAAGCACTAAATCAAGATCTTTCGTCTATTAAAGCCATTACAGCGAGGATTCTAATGCTGACGTCACAGCACACTGATGACGTCACGGAGCGGAAGGAAAGGCTTAAGTGGTGACGCTCGTCTCCTGCTCCTCAGGTACACACAGCAGCAGGCGCTGGACGAAATGTGTGACACGCGCTGAAAATATCGCAGCAAATATAATGTCAATACAGGTCACATTGTTGTATATTAAGCGTGAGCTCGCTGCTAGAAACACTGAAACGTATAACTCCAATACTAGGCTACACTCCCGCCAAGAAACAAGGACGATGCCATGCATGTTAAATGTATTAAGCAATGCAAAAGTGCCTAGGCTTACGGAAGCCTAGTAACTGAAGTTGAGCATACATCAACCCTATAGTGGAGCAGAAAATCTGGCCCCCGGACGTTTCAGCATAGATTGGTTTCATGATAAATTAATTCTTTCAAATCATTGATCATTCCTGCGGCACAAGTGATGCGCTTTCACATACACTAAGTCAACATACTCAACCAAGCGAATATTATGGTTCAGTTTGCAGCGGGAGCCGCTTCCATTTTGGTATTGCACCGGTGTGACGCCGCATTGGAACATAAGAACAAGGAGACAGCAGGAAGTCTGGGCTATCTGCGTCCAACTGAAATATAAACGAGCTAACAGGCTCCGCATTCCAGCTCGCACTTTTAACTGTATGTTCACTAAAGTATCAACTCTACGTTTATTTAAATTTCTACTGTACGCTTAATTAAGTTTCCATTTCTTTCCTGTGTCCTGGGTTAATGGTGAATATAAAAAATTTCTATATAGCACCACCAGAAAAGCGGGTAAAGCCAGCAGGCTTATCAGTCCACAGCACTACGATGACGTAGTAGGGCAGGGTCGTGGTCACCGCTAGCGCCACAAGCGTCGCCGACTCGACGGGCCGCGTGACCAGAGGCACGAACACGAGCAGGGTGACCAGAGCAAGGTACAGGATGGGGATCACCAGCGGCAGCTGAAAAACAATTAAAGTGATAAAATATGCCTGTGTGAAAAGTAAATATGTGGCATTTGTACTTGTCAAAAGTTCATGAAGTATAATACTCGAATTGGGGAAATCACGGCGCAAGAATGACAAATCTTTTACTTGTTTAAAGTAAAAATATTGAGCAGAGAAAGATAAACTGGATTAAGCACCTAGCGAGAAGAGAGGGATTGATGGGATAAACACTGGAGGGAAGAATGGAGGGCAAGAGGATGAGGAAAAGTAAGAGAATATAAATGATAGATGACTTACTAAAAAGAAAATCGTATGTAAACATGAAGAGAATGGTGGAGGACCGCCAGGTGTAGAGACATTGGATGCCAGAGACCTGCAGCTTGGTAGTGCAGAGAAGTGAGAGACCTTGAACTTGCGCGTGACTTGTGCGGGCTCGCGCAGACGCATGCGTATGAAGCCGGTGACCGTGATGACATCAAAGACAAGCCTGCTGAAGATGAGGTTGTTGATTATTGAGTAGAGCTCAAACGACCACATGAACACCACCACCAGCACCAGCTGTGGACACATCAACAGTCACCAGCTGTAGACCAAATCTTTAAACTCGCAGCAGAAAACTGAGACATTAACAACATTTTGACATTTTGACATCTCTACGTTTTCAAAGAAAAAAGAGAATAAGTGATCCAATGACAGACCATGAGCAGGAGTGACGTCACGGGGGTGAGAAAGTTGACGCTGACGAGAGCGAACACCTGCGGCAGATGGCCCCGTCGCGCGCCCGCGAACGCTAGCCTGGCCAGTAAGCCATCACACGATGACATCGAACGCAATAGTTAATTGAAAAAGATATATTTCAGCATCACATGTCCACAGCTGCTGTCCTGGTCTCTTCATAATCGACACGTAGCACCCAGCGGGCGCAGAAAGCGTTTAAAAGTCTCCTCAAGCTCATAATTTTGAATAATGACTCAACTATTGACTGCAATGTAAAACTCATAATCGTTTTGCATACTCATTCAGTCGGCATACAGCAGTTTAGTTTTCTACTAAATCAATACTTTTCAGATGGGAAAAATTGATTTAGCTATTACTTACATAAGCCGCTCACCTGGAGCCCACCATCATTCCTGAGTTAAAGCTACCGCTCGCTGTGATTGCGATGAGGAGGGGCATGATCCAGGCTGCAGGACCCAGCGTCTTGAACGCCAAGCTCTGCATAGTTCATTGTTGGATAAAATAGCAACAACGCAATGAAATACAACAATGGCCTTCATTATGGTCTCAACCAAACGCGTAGAACTGGCCCAAGCTATGCGCATTCTTCACATCTTTATTCAACAATTAACATGTTTTGAACATATTTGATTGTGTATGCATATTGCTTCTCTGATGACCCAGGAGGCCTAAGTCATGCAAACGGGGAAGGGAGTGTATCGTTTGCTTGAATCGTAGTTTTGCAGAATAAGCTCATTTAAGCGTTGATTCTATTATGCGTCAATTCATATCAAAACCTACAAACTGGGTCATTAAATATTTAAAAAGGTAAGAAATGTTTAAAATGCATTAATGCTATCTATATACACAAAATGTTAAAAATGTCCGTGTCTAAAAAAACAAATGAGTCTGAAAGACTTGATACTTGTAACATTCGTGAGGCCAAATTAGTATCCCGTTTACAAACTCACGATCCCGACGGCTTGTGACGTCATCACGCCTTCTGCGCCGAGCACCGCAACGTACGTGAAGTTCACTCCAACGTAGAGAATGGTGGTCAAAATGCTGCTGATCACTATCGACAGGGGCAGATTTCTGAAGGCATCAAGAAAAGGCACACCAGTCACTCGCTCATTAAGTCATAATACAGTTTTTACAATTTGTTTAATTATTCTTGCAGTAGGGTTATTACCCTTCTCATTGCATTCAGGAATAGGTCTTTTAACATCAAATCGTATTTTGCAAGGTGCCAATTGATTTGGCTGACATAGTTAGGCCAAATGTAATGTTGGCTAATGTTTAAAATTATCTATCTACCTATGTGTATAATAAATAGATCATTATTTATTTGGCGTCAGGAAGAGCATCCGGCCATAAAAGCCCAGCACCAGCAATCGCCATCAGAGACCTGTGCAAAAACATGGACATTCACAGCTTAGACGACAAAAAATGCGGTTTTAGTTTGTCTACCTATGTGTTGGACTACATGTGTAGTAATCATAAGACTTCTGGGCTTACCTGGCCTATCAAAGAAAGTATTATACATGAACATAAACGGTTACTGGCCGTGCCGGATTCTTCAGTTCCTCCACTAGAAAATTTAGCGCCGTCCTGCAATAAAAATGCATTACAAAATTGTTTTGAAAGGCTAATTAGCTTGTCATCATGTATACGCTAAATACCAGTGTACCAATCAGTTTAGACCATCTCCTATTTTATCGAACGTCTAGTTGATATTATATTGATTTAATTGCAACTGATCGCTCTCAAGTAAACAACACGAGGCTGAGCAGAGACCAGCCAAAGTAGGCGTAGACCGTCGAGTAAATGGAAAGTGATATGTCCGACGGACTTGTCGTCGTTCCTTCAAACAGAGAACCGTCCAGTCCCTCCGCCTTCCCTGCACAACACAACTACATACAATGAACACTCATCACCCTACTACAGACTTACAGGTCCATACCACATGGTGTCACCGACAGCATTATTCTAGGCTCCTTTTATAAAAAAAAGAAATAAGCGACCGTGTGTGGGTAACGAACGCTATAATACAATTCGGTTCTGTGAAAGGGAGCTGGCATTACCTTGGAAGACCTATACGAAGCCGGACACTGTGATCATAGCAAGACTGAGCAGAGAGACAAGAGTCATGGCCGTCTGACCCTTGACCGCCATCTTGACGCTGGCGCAGTTGACAAACGTCAGCACACCTGAACAGTGAACATAATATCAATTCCTATTCTGCAAGCATTCATTGCACAAGATGCCAGGCCAGACCTGGCAGTTTGGTAAGCAAAAATGCCCTGCTTAAATGCTTCTATACGAACTGGAGCCACTCTTAAGAACTCTTTCCCTCGCGCCCTCTCTACGACGAGGGTGACATCAGCGGCGTGTCAGGTTGCATCGTTGCAGTGTTGGAGAGGACCACCGCAGCGGGATGGAAGTCATGGGATAGCCGAGATTCGGCTCGGAGCAGTAAATC
>JAQIWG010000026.1:0-60866 GCA_034695025.1 Chamaedrilus cognettii | reverse complement strand
GAGAGTAGTGAGAGGTAATGAGAGAGTAGTGAGAGGTAATGAGAGAGTAGTGAGAGGTAATGAGAGAGTAGTGAGAGATAATGAGAGAGTAGTGAGAGGTAATGAGAGAGTAGTGAGAGGTAATGAAAGAGTAGTGAGAGGTAATGAGAGAGTAGTGAGAGGTAATGAAAGAGTGACTCCGCAGCTGCTTAGCGTCTTGCAGAATTTACCGTGACCGAAAATCAGTGATGGACTGAAAGGAGGGGGGGGGGGTTGAGGAGGCATAGGGCGAACGCCCCCCGAGGGGCAAAAATAATTAAATTTTAATCGCAGCGATCATGGTTAAGAAAAGTGCTCGCGTTATAAGGAGCCAGATCACAAAAATTTCCCACTAAGTATCGGGGGGACGCTTTGCGGGGCAAGTTCCCTCCTATGTTTGAATCCCCCACCCCTAGAGTTGCGAGCAAGGGAGTCGATTCAAATTGTTTGACATTTCGCTGCGAATTATTTCACAATGCAGCAATCTGCATTTTTGGATTTATATCTGACCCAATTTCTCTACCGTCTGTAGTGTGGGTTGGCATCACTTTGGGTACAATTAAAATTACTATTGATTACAGAACATCTTGATGACATATATTTTCTAGGGCCCCTTCGTTTTTAAATGAAGTGGGGCTCAAACTTCACTCGCGGGGTAGTTGTCCTCCCTACCCTACTAATCAAATGAGCGCAAGCCTTGGTACTAAAGCTTTTTTTGAACGGTCAAAGTCACTTGGGCAGTCACTGAATAGACTTGGAGTCTACTTAGGTTCTATTTAAACAGATTTCATTTCAGACAATTCGTGGGGCATCGTCCTCGATAGTGGCCCGCCCCTGGGGGACGTCGTTGAAATGAGCGGGTCCGTTCGCAATCAGAAATCGACCGATTGCGGTGACACGCCTGCAGAGAATATTGCTGCCCGCTGCAGCATTGTTCACGTCGGCTGCGTGCGGGGCTATCGCCGATACGGCTTATGAGCTCGAGCCCGTGTAGCAACGTCAAGTTGGGATTTAAGGGGGGGGGGGGGACTTACAACTCGGTAACTCTTTATTTTTCGCTGTCAGAAAATCCGAGTCGCCCCAAAAATCGAGTGAAAGATGGCTCTGAATTGGAAGAATTACCTACAGGCATACATTTGAAATCTAATTATGTATCACGAGCCCTTCATTATCGTCACGTAGCCTATATAGGCCCATGTCGCTTAATTATGATGTCGCGTCATTTATCATACGCGATGTGCACGGTAGTTCTAGATAGTACTTCATCGATATAATGCGCAGAATGCGCCCTCTAACGCTCGCGATGTAATTATGGGTGCGATAGACGGCTATTTCAAATCTTAATCCGATTACTTTTCATTTAACTGTTGGACGCCAATGTTCCGAAATATATTACAATAATAAGCCTACTACACCGACTTTGATAGTAAGGCCCCAGCCCCCACACAGCACGCGCTTAGCTTGGTCGAGGGGGCGGTACGTCGCAGCGGTTAGAGCCTTGGAGGATGGGGGATCTGAAAGCCGCATAACGAACCTTTCTGCAGCGTGCACGCCGCTCGATGGCAGTTCAAATGGACGACACTAAACCGAGCATCGATTTTTGGGTCACGGCGCTGTTCGCTTATACGATTGACTGCGTTGTGCTGGATCTCTAAGTGCCGTCTTTATCGTTGTGTTTTCAAGATCATTTAAATCAATTTAGTTTAATAGCTCTACCACAGATCATAGCAGTAACAGAAGTGACACTCGACCTGTTTTCCGTATCGATTTTTTATTTAATTAAAACAGCGCACTGCTCTGTGTTGCACGAGCACGTGACGGCGCGAAAAGTCAACCGTTACATTCAAAGCTGCTGTCTTCAAAATGACAAAATAAATACAAAATTGTCGTCAATAAGACCCTCAAAACTCTGCCCCTCTGCCCGGGGGGGCGCGTGCCATTCCGCCGGCCCTGGTTATGGCTACGTCTAGGGTTCGCGGTGCTTGAGTGAATATGTCACCGATTGTGTTTCAATTGAAGCGGGGTCGAGTCTAGTTGTGCAGGTACCCGTGCCGTTGCCAACCATGCTTTTGCTTGCCTAAAATCCCTAACCACAAACCTAGCCCTAACTCTAACTTTGAAACCCTATCGGGGCCCTAATCCCTCGCCTTGGTCTATTTTTTCAGCATTATATGGGCAACGGCTTGTCCTATACATGTACATTAAGCATTGTTTGGGCACCAGCACCCTCTAGACTCGACCCGTGTTTGATCCATCCACATCGTCGCCATTTTGTTGTTTCCGGTTCACAGCTGGGGAAAGTTCTACCCCTAGGGACTCAGGGACCAATGAAATCGCATTATTGGTACACCTAGAGCAGTGCGCTGGTTTAACACCTGAAAATTTAGCAAAAAAACGATACTTGGGAGAGATAGGGAGTGTTACCGGTGTGGGTCTACCACGGACCACGCGTTCTATTTATTGAAACAACACTTGAGGCAGCAATAGCATGGCCATTGGCTATACATAATAAATACATGTAAAATCTGAATGTATAGGTTGACGCATGAATGAATTCAACGCGCAATCCGCTGCTAGAGAGTAGGGCCTCTGTATACACGGTGTAATCACATAAACGCAAAATATACCAAAAACGTATCAACTAACAGAAGTTAAACTTCTGCGAGTATTTGCGCGAGAAAATTAAATATCAAATTATTAAATTATTAAATTTAATAATCGAAAATTCTTCGATCCGTTGACATCGGCCAGAGATTAGGCATGACTGTCAAAGATTAAGAAAGATTCTAAACACTATATCGACGTTGCAATTATTCAGCCACCATCGTCAAGTCGTCCATCCTTGGATGACTGATATTTGTGCGCCACGCCATCCTGCAGCTTAATTCATCGCGCAAGACTAAACACAACTTTTCAATAAAATTAATACGAAAATTGTTTTTTCCATGCGTTACCCACGAGGCCTCGAAGATTGTTGTCGGATGTAAACATCTTACGCGCCCATAGATTCAGTCAAACGATGCTCTTTACGTCTCTGTCACCATGGTAGCCCTACATTTTGATGCGTTGCGAATGCAGTAGGTTTATAATACATTTACCTCCAAGAAGATGCGAACAACGCTCGGAGTAAATAATGTAGAAAATGAATAGCCCGCGCGATGTTTAGTATAGTTGCGCGACGATATGTTAAAACAAAGCGAATAGCAGCAATAAACTGCAGAATACAAATACGTAGCTAGTCTGAATAGGCTAAGTCTGATGCTGCACCTATAGCGTTATACACGGGAGTTGTTGTGCCTTGCGCCGCTGCGCATTAATGCGAGACATAACTCAGTTTACGATGTCAATAAACGACGTCCAACTCAAAATCGAAATGATTTGGGACCTAGACACACGCGAGAGCGCGCGGCTCTTGATTATTATAAATCAAAATCATTTGCAGTGGTCGTAAACTTGCAGGGAGTGTAGGACCTATACGCAGGAACCATGTGGACTGTGTACGGGTCCATGCAGTAGCAGACTGACGGCAGCAATACACCGGACCGTATGAAATGGTTGAGCCTTCACTCGTTGAAAGGCGGACGGTGTTACAGCAAGCCTAAGTCTGTTATTATGCACGGCTACATAAAAAGTTATACTCGTTCAAAATAAGTATCGACTATCAAGTTCGTAAATAAGCGTAGTATAGTATCATTGAGGCTGAGTGAGCGTTTCTGAGCAGGAAATTCTTCGTGTCATAGGTTTAAATAGTTTCCATGCTATTGTCACAAATATTGGAATTTTGTACAAAATTATTTGCACGAACAGAAGATGACTTTTTACCCTACTCTGAACCTCCTAAGAGACAGATTCTTATTAACCTAGAAATTTTGCAATAAAAGTTACACGCAGCATAAGCCTAACAGCAGAAGCCCTAGTAGGCTGCAATCATAGCTGACGGCGTGGTTAAGCTTTCAATCGCGGACATGGTCGTTCTGTCCTAGCCATCAACTATGCGCCATTGACTGTCCGATAAACGTTGAGGCTCAAAATTGTATGTTTTCGATACATTCATGCTGAGTCATTACAACAGTTTATTCACCGTGCACGCAGCAGCCCTGCTCGGAAGCAATCTGCGCGGTGCGCGCACGTGGAGGGGCGCCGTGATTATTGTCGCTAATCGCGCCATTTCACTGGGCGCACACTCGGGCTTAGAGACTCGAGTGCAAACAGCTTTGTCTCTGCCTGTCAACCAAACAAGGCAGCCGCTACATACAGGCGTTGCTACGAATGGGACTTAACGGGGCAAAGCTTTTCCAATTTTACAGAGTTGTCTCCCCCCCCCCCTTTTGCACTGTCCTATCCACTCTTTGTCTTAGGAGGTGTAACGGAATTTGGCTACCTAATGCATTTGATCGAACGACGGTATAGGATTTTAGCCCTTGTAACTCTGTGAGTTAGCCCTTCTCTATAGGCTTCTAACGTGTATCAACTTCTTTGGGTGGTGTGCATAGGCAGTAATCATCGAACCATAGGCTAAAGCGATGAATAGTGATCGGTATTTTGCTTCTTCATGGATATCACAAATAACTTTACAACGACAATTTCTCCCCCTGATGGCTTGAAAATTGAAAATTAATATCAAAATTTATGATCAGAACCCAATTAACATGGTTCATTCGCATCAATTTCTATTCCGATCCGATAACCCCTCCGGGGAAAAATATCCGGCGCCGCCCACACCTAGGTCACGGGCCCACACGCAGCCACGCAGCGCAGCCTCTTTAGCGAGGCTTTCCCCATGGAGTGCAGAGGCTCGTGGAGCGTCAACGATACAGCGGCCTGTCCGGCGCGCGCTGGGCAGATTTGTGAGGCGATAGCTGGACATGCCGCGTGCGAGGAATGTGCGTAAACAAAGGAGGCATGCCTTCTTAGGCATGCGGTGACGATTCCGAGAAGAATGATTCGAAATTCTGCGAGTGGACGATTAAGGACACACGTTGAGTAAACGCCGCAAGGCGGCTGTAGGCTAAAAGCACTTAGTTCATTCAGGAAATGAGCACCGCGCCCTGTAGCCTATATAAGAGCATTACAGGACATAGCGCAGTAGCGACGTAGTGCATATAATGTTGTTCCGCTCAGCTTCAGTCGTGCGAATTTGATCAAGGCTTGATTCGCAGGAAATTCGGCGACTTTCTAGTAGTTTCAACTTTCAGTCCGTTTGAATGGGTCTGGGCGTTATTCTGATGCTGCACCAGAATGAAGCCCATTCCATGAAATCACAGGCAACAGAAACTATTTATATTTGAACTATAGTAGGCTACACTGCGCTTAACGTGTAGTCATGCAAACTTAGAATCATCGAAAAATGGGTCCACAGATCTCGAAATCTAGCCGATTGAGCGTAAAAACCGAGATTAGGCCTATTTGAATTCAGCATTTCAGACAAAGGCCTATCGTCAGTGCTCCGTCTACCGTGGTAAAGATTTGAATCGCAGCATACTGGGCATTCCATCCTGAAATTTGTTATGCGATACCGATATAAAATAGTCGAAATAGTTTACTTATCAAGTTCAATCATACCCAATCATACCTACAGATGAGATAGACACTGAAGTTAACGGATTGCAGTTCATCACTCAAAGATGTTGTCCGTTCTGTTCTTCGTGTGCTACTACCATCCGCTCGCGTCATCCTTACAAGGTAAGTTTACGGAAGTATACGGATACTCGGTTATATAATTATCGCATAAAGCGAAAGTATAAAAAATAAAGAAATATAGCGCGTACATTTTATGCGCTGTTTTTCTTAGTTTTTATCATTTTTTAAAGCCATTATTTTGTGTCCTAATGCAATGGTTCACAAACTTGCGCGTCACTGCACCGCATGCTGCGATATTCTCTCCTCTTCAGGAGACAATAGAAAGCACAGATTGTATAGGCACAAACCAAACCATTGTGAAAGCATCACGGGTTTCAAAGCGGAACGTCCCAACATAAGTTAACTTCTTATTTCTACTCGTCCTCCCCGTCTCCGCTTCTCCACGCCCGTACCAACACTCTCACGCGCTCATCAGCGAGTCCGCGAGATCAAGCGTTCACGCGATAACTTCCCATGCGAGGAAAAATAACGTGAACCTTAAACGAAATCGTTTAGCAGCCACTCAGCGGTGGTCTGGTGGGGCGCGGAGGGCGAGCTTAAATGATTTGCCTGCGAAGCGGCGCAGATGTCAGACACTCGATCATTGACGAGACGGGGGGAACTCGACATGGCGGGACTCACTCAATTTGATTCAGAACCGCGGGGAGATTGAGCGATGCGTGAACTTGAGGCAGACCGAACGAAAGCAGCGGAGGCATTAATTAGTTTGCACGACTCGGTTCATTTCACGAGCAAAAGATTAATTTTTAAGGAGCCATATGCAAGAGTATTACATTTGACATTTTATTTTATTTACGAAACGATCATTGATCAATCCGAGATGAAAAAATAAATTGTGATCTTAAGACATTCATCCTAGCTGCATTATTGTGTACGCGGTTCTTTGTCTACAACCAGCAGTCAATTTACTTGTTTTCGTTTTCGGTAACAGGCGGTGCGAGCTGAGCAGGCTAGATTATGGTCGCACCGGGTTCAATATAGATAAGTGCGTAACACGCTCCTGGGATCAGGCTCGCTCTGTCCGGCTCAGCTAGAGGAGATTAGGCGGCATGCGGTCCGGCGTAGCGGAGAATTGCCTGCCGAGTCCTGCCGGGCCGCCCTATCTCTGCCGAGTCCTGCCGGGCCGCCATATCACTGCCGAGTCCTGCCGGGCCGCCCTATCTGACCACGCTCATCTGCTCTCAACCGCGCGCGGGTCTGAGCCACAGTATAGACCACTGAGCCACATAGGGGCGCAACTAGGGGTCGATAGGAGAGGGGGCCATTTAATGAAAAAGAGGAACGTCTGGTGGAAAAGCTCATAGCTGCGGGAGGGGAGGAAGCGAGTGGCGACCGATATTGATTCCTGCCCGAATTAAGGGTTTTTGTCGTTGAGGTTTTTGTAGTGTGTAGCACGAGGCTATTATACAGTCTGGTACTGTGCAAGAGAGCCGGCGCAGAACCGCTCCCCCTTCTTTAGACGCTTTTTATGACTCGCCCGGGGAGCTCTGGGCTGCAAGCCAATTTGTTTTACGGCTGTTTCGTTTTACTGCAGGGGGAAAGGGGAAGAGTAGTCTATTTCTCACGTTTTATCAATTCCTATGCATGAAATTAAGACATTGATCAAAGTATTCGGCCATGAACCCCCTACCACCCCCTGGATCCGTCACTGGAACCGCGGCGATACTCCGGGCGTGCCAGACGGAAGAGTGTTTCGGGAATCGTTCGGTTTCGCCGCGGAGAGTTGTTTCGTTAAAACCGCTCCGTGTGTAGGTCTACTGCAGCACGGCGATCGATGGCGCGAGATGGGAGATTCGGAAATTGGTCGGTATAAATTAGAATCTAAATGGGTAAGCTTAACTCGCGTGAGTGAGAACTGTTTGTTTAGTTTGTGTGAATTGGTATTTCATTCCACGGTATCGGATACTATCAGTAGGTGTGCAAATTTCAAACATAAATTGTTTAGGCCTATGCATGCTGGCTATTTTGCTAAATAAAAGTTCTCATAGAAATTAACCCTTATCGGTACGCTATAATAATATTTACTAGGCTAATAATATTCGACGTATGTTATAATGCCAATAGGCCATAGGCCTACATGAATGATACATGTACATGTAGATGCCTACTGGCGCGACACTTTTCGCCCCTCGTTAATTTGGGTATTGGAAAATGATGATCAGAAAATTGTTAGCGATACGCATGCGCACACGCGCGAGGGACTTCTCAGCTTACTTTGCAGCAACATAACACACTTGCATCGGGCGCGGCCATTGTGCACGTTTTTGAAGCGCATGTGACGTCTCACGAAACGTAATGATTTCTGCACCATTTGGGGCTACCACGAATATACTGCGTATCAACTGGATTGCTGTGGGCTAGGAACAAGTTAGAAAATCGTCCGCGCAATACGAGTCAGATTCGTCTGCACTTTTATGGTTGTATATACAACCGCGCTGCGCGTGGTCATCACGCAGTTAGCCTGCACCGTACTTTACATCCGCAGAACGCAGCGCCGCCAGCAGTACTTTGTCAGGCAGTGCAGGCTGCGAGCACCGCATAAACGTCCTCGTATAAATAAGCCACACACGCGGGATGATGTCACTCCTAACCAGGCTTCCCGGAAATGAACAGCGTCTCTATAATACCACGATGCGCTGTAGGCACCAGCCGCACGCATCAAGCTAAGTAAGGTGTTTGCTCAAGCCCGTGATTGATGCTTCCCTGTCAGCGAGACACGTCCGGCGACAGGGGCCGATCTAGTGGGGGGGGGGATGGGGGCGGGGGTGGGGGTACTCCCTCCCGTGAGCTCATATAGAGGCATTGGGGGCACTGCGTCCCCGTTCGGAGAACCAAAGTAGGCTATGTTTAAACGGTGCAATTTAGTTTCAAAATCTAGCAAACAAATCTGCGTCCCTCCGGCCGGTGGTTGCGAGGTTTAATGCGAGGAAAAAATTCGTCCGCACCCCCTACCCTCTGGGCAGTTTTTCTTTTGCCTCTGCCGTCCCCCTCTCCCCTGCTAAAGCATCTTGGATTCGCCCCTATCTGGAGATATAAACCTGCCACGCTAAATCCTCCTTGCGACATCTTTCTCCCGTCCGCGAGCGCCGCGCCGTGCCTTAGTTATACCGAGCACAGCTGTGAGCCTGAAACGATGAAAATAAAATCTGAGCAGGTTTTAGAAGGCGATAAATCTTTCGATGAACGGCGAATGAAGAAATTTGTCGTGCGAGCGCCGAGAGAGAGACAGAGTTGTTTTGTGTGTAGTTGTAAGACGCGCATGGATTCGTGACGTCACTGATGTCACATTCATTCATCAGCTTAGCGACACTGTTTCTCCCAGTCAGCTTTTGTCTTCAATGCCAGTCATACAGTTCAAACGACACGGCCGGACAATTCATTTGTTAATAGCCCTTTGTTGCAAACGCGTTATAGGGGAATGGTATTTACACGCTATGACATTTCAGTCGCGCTTCCGTTATTATTTTGAACATATAACCACTTTGGATAATCAATATGACAGAAGGTCGCGGGACTATTATCATCAGCAATCGTATCATCATATATCAGTTCAACGAAAATAATAATATTGGATGATAGTCCGCGTTTGGTAGGAAGGGTTAGCGTAAACGTCAGACTGCAAGAAATCATCGCCAACGTTCTACGGTCACCTCATATCATATTACGACTAACTCATTCATTGGCCTACTACTGGCTATTATTCCTGAAAAGTTCTCATGGCATCTCGAGCCATAAAATTATTGGCTAACTCCAACCATTGACTTAAGATTACATTTGATGACATGCTAGAATTGATTACTCGACCTTCAGGTTCCAATAAGAATCAATATTTTCAGCGAGTCGTGAGTTATTGTTTGAACAGCCCGTCCATCCGTTCATGCCGTGGCGGTGGGCACACACCCCTGCGGCGGCCACGGCTCAAGGACTCAGCGCAACCGCGCAGTTGGTCGGCGGTCCCTTCAGCAGCATTGCACGGAGAAGGATTTGTGCCAAAATCGTTAGGGAGTGGGAGTGGGAGGGTTTGTCAGACATTTTTCATGCCAAACTTACTACAGGCAGGCGTGTTGGAGCAATTTAAGAAGGATATAGGAGAGACGGATATAAACACTTTAAGGCACCCTTCTCGAGTTTTATCGTTTGACACTGATATAAAAATGACCAGACCATCAGTCTGGATTCAGGAGCGGTTCAGCTAATCATTCGAACCTCCCACTCCCTCTGGCCATTTAACGAATAGCTAGAGGGGTAAATATTTATTTGAGGGAGAACGAACGCCTCCAACCCCCCCCCCCTTCCGGTAAATCCTTTCTGGTCTTTCCGCAGCGCAGGACTTGAGAAGCGCAGAGCCGCCCAACCGAGAAATGAAGCAGTCTTGCGAGGAGCAGATAGAGCTAGCGGCTTGTTCTTCGGGGCTCGTGGGGGGATATGGGGGTGTATCCCCCTCACCCCCCCCCCTGGATCCGTCCTCGGAGCAGCTTGTTCCTCGGAGTCGCGGCTTGTGGGGTACGTCGGTGTTCGTAGAGTGGCATTTGTCTTGTGCAAAGACGCTGAACGCCGTGGTATTATTTATTCTACGTTGTTTGTTCAGAGCGTTCGCTGCAGTCCACTTCACACAATCTCCAGTCTCTAGGCCTATCTGTCCTTCATCGCGTTGTAAGATTTGAGAATTTATTCGACAGGGTTGGCCTTTAATTCGCTACTATTTTTTCAAGCGGTTGGCGCGCATAATTCTCACCTTGTTTCCCCTCTTGTCGTGTCTTCTCGTTCATCATGATCACTGCCGCGTAGCCAGTAATAATTCCGTTGGACATTTATGTGCTCAACGCTGTCCCGCAACACCATCCAACAGCACTGTAGGCTAGGTCTTTGCTATACGAATAGTAGTAAAATTATTTAAGTCTGAAATTCAACATTTTATCGAGGCGTTTGCACTGCTTCTACTGGAGATGCTTCAAACTCCCTATTCCGTCTCTACCCTCTCCCGCACGCCCCCTCCCTGTCCTAAAGTTCACGGATCACCCTTTATCATCATCTCATCGTCATTTGACCTCGTCATGGAATTCTGTTGAATCACTTTGATTGATTGGCTACGCACGACGTCTATTTATTGCGTTCTTCCATCATTTTCTCCAGCACACAAATCATGGCTCGCTTCTGAGTGACTTCCCCCTTCGCGTCGCTCCACTCTTCTTCACGCGCCCGCTCTCATAATCATTATTGCCTCGTTTATCAAGAGCCGCGCAGTAATCACTGCCGTATATCTCCCTCCTCTTCTCGTCTTCTCCATATAGCCGCGAGATCTCATCGTATTCATTTAGCTATCCGGGGTGAAGTATTCGATCGTCGAAGTAATCAGCTTATGCACTTGCCCGGCACCCGGTACTCGATCGTCTGTGCCCTGTACCCGGTACCCGGCTGGCTACTCGGTACCCGACTGATCAGCCAGATATGCATCAATTTCTGATTAGCATTAGGCGACGACAAGAACGAAATGGACACGGGGTGTTTATCATTAGAGCTCACGCTGCCGTAGGGCTGAGGACCAGCGTCCGGAGTCCGTCGGGCGGATGATGTGTTGAACCCCCTTAGCTCATTGGGTGCACCCCCCGTTGTTTTCCTAATGTTTCAAGTAAATGTAAATGGTAAAATAACGGGCAAACAGTACAGCGCTAATGATGCTACTTGCTATATTTTGCGTGGCGTATGGTTAGTGAGAGAAAAATTGGTGCAGCATTCAAATTGAATTTTAGTCGAGGTACTCTTTGCTATGGCCATAAAGCCACATGAAATGCAAACGGATCTTTCTTGCTTTCTTCAGACTCGCAGACATTGGACTCTACAATATCTGTTTCTCAACGCAATGCTTCGATTCGTGCGGACATTCACCCGTCAGTGCACACCAAACAGGCCGATCCTCGCTTACCGCAATCAACGATAATTTTTGTCGAAAATCACACAACTGTAGCCTTCGATAGCGATGCACCGTCTGACCATGGATCAACATCTGACGATGGATCAACGCCTCGTGAAGCACAAGATTATCCGACGACGGCGCTTTTTCCGTCAAACACGTACAAGCGATCAACCGGATCAGTTTCAGTTGAATCGGACGAGAACCGAATTTCGACCGACTCCATCTTCATACGAGCCATCGAGCCAGCCCCGACGAGCTTCGAGGACATCTCGACGATGAGAGAAGCTCTCGAGGATTACCCGTTGTTACGTCATTCAAAGCCACAAGACGCATCGTTCTATGAGACGATAGGGCGGACGTTAGTTGTTAATATCGCCACTCGGACTTCGGCGGTAAATGATTCCATGTCTTCCGACATGGAATACGCGAAAGCGGAGTCGGAGAACGGAAGCAGCGCCCCCGATGAGGAAGCGTGGGAATTTGTGGAGCGGAAGGTGGAAGTGGGGGGGAAGTACAGAAAGGGCTTTCACCCCTTCAAGATGCTGCACGACGTGGTACAGGTATAGTTTGTTATGGCTTGACTAATAGATAAAGCACCCGCAAAATATGCGTAATTCACGCGTTTATTTAAATTCTTATTTGCCATGACCAAGTTGACCTCAGCTGTCGTGAAAAATAGAATGGGCCTATTCTCCATGTATATTTTAATAAGAGAATAAGATAGCATATGATAGCATATGCTATTAATGTGTTAGCCGCTAATGATATGTGTCACAGGGTCATCTGACCTATCCTACGTTAAAACTTTTAATCTTAAAAAAACTCGATCTAAAGTTATATCAACCCCATGGGTTTTTCTGCATCTACGAGTTCTCAATTTCTGGTCAAATCATTGTTCACTACGCTCGTTCAGTATTACGCCAAAAGTTAGATAATAAATATTTATTGTATATCGAAATGACTGTTATTCGCCGCATGTTTTGTCAACGTCAGCGTGCGCTCGCATTAAGTGCTGCCGCTAGTGAGCGTTAATGACAAGAGACATCAACATCGCACGCCGCCACGCGACCGCCCCGCCCCCCCCCCCCCCCCCCCCCCCCCCACCCCTGTCATCAAACGATCGTTACGATAGAGCCATGAGAGCGATATTGAGCCGCTTCTGAGGCTTAGGAATTGGGGTGGGGGGGCTTTTAGGGACTGCAGCCTCCCCAAGGCAATTTTATTTTATTTTATCTGAGCTATGTATACTAGGAGGCAGTAGAGAGCCGGGGTTGTGTAAGCGAGAGAGGGGAGAGGGTGGCTAGGGCGGTTGGGTGGAATTTGGTGAGAGCAAGGAAACTTTAAAATCTAGTTACCTATGGTTTGTTCTCGGGGACAAAATTTCTTGGACACTGATGGTGCATCGCACTTGGAACACAAGACATTGTATGATTGCTAATGAGCCCCATTCTCGCATAATTCTGTTTCTCTCTCGCGGAGCCGCCAACTGTGACATAAAGCGGGCGCCGCAGCAATATCCAGCTTCGCACAAGTCCGCCGCAGCTGAGCGATAGAATATAGCAAGTACCTCGCCGTTTTAATAATAAATAAACATTCGTATGCGCTGATGTCAAAGTTCTCTAACGAAGCGTCGCGGGCGGGTGGTGCTGCGTATAGATAGAAAGCGCCGCGCGTGAACATTCGTTATTCCCAAGGCGCGTGAAGAGTTTCATTTATTCTGATCACACTCTTGTAGTATGGCGACGTTCTGAAGCGACAAGTTAATTGTATGGCGCGTCTGCGCGGTGTCTGATATTAATTTCCCCATAACCCATAATAATACCTTTTTTCTAATTTTCAAGCAAATTTGTGAAAACTTATCCTAATTGCTGACCCGTTTTAAATTTGATTTTCATGCATATTGCACTATAAATGATACGTAGGCTGTATACATGTACTTAGATTTCATTGTAATTTCAATCGTGATGCGTTGTGTTCTAAACATAATTATTTCATGTAAACTAGGTCAGTGCAACTAAGACCTTTGGTTTCCCTTTGCAAGCTACTTGTATTAAATTTTACATCGAATTTATATTTTTATTTGAGCCTTACGCTTTGAAATAACTTGCATTGGCCTAATTGTTTTAAATAAAATATTTAAACCCTGCCAGACTCCTCGCCGCCCCTACGCGTACGGCGAGTCCCACGTGAGTGCGCTACTGTACGGCGTGGGAGTGATAGTCGTCACTGCGCTGTCGACGGTGACGCTCTGCCTGCTCGTCAGTCAGCTCCGTAACGTCGTGCAGCGGCGACTCGACAAGCGTCGACGCTTCGACAAGTCGGGAGAGTACGAGCGCGTGGAAAGTGTGTCATCCATGGTGGATAGCACCTACAGCTTGACTGAGCCGTACGTCGACGGACCGATCGATGACATCACTATCATCTAGTGTGACCAGATAGTGTTGGCTTAGGGTTTACTTGAGCCTATAGTGTTATGTGGTTGGCAGTGAGAAAGACTACTCCTAGTGAATTGTTGAGAACCGGTGCAGTCTGGGAATATTTGGACCAGAATCAGTTGTCCCTCCAGAAAGTGGTTTTAACGCCCTTGTTTTAACGAGGCAGCCTCGTTAACAATGGTGTTACTAATTATTATTAATTGTTGCTATGCGTTCTAAAACAAATTACTGGATTATAACTGCTGCGCTACCAACTGATAATAGCTTTTGTGACAACACTACATGACAATGTGTGCGTTGAATACTGCCAATGTTCAGAGACAACGAGCAGCAACAAGTTCTTATATACAGTATCCAGTCTTAATATCATTTTATTCCTGAAGGTGTTTAGTCTCGAATTGGAATGTGATCGATCTGGTGGTTACTTATACTGAATGCCCGGCGAATTGTCGATTGGCTGCAAGTCACGTGACAGCTCAAGCGGCAACACTTCTGAAATGAACTCGTCCGTGGATCGCGTGTACGTACCGCTGTGGCTGATCGCCGTCTTGAGTCTTGAGTTCCAATCATACAGACTCTGACTATGCAAGCGTTCATCCTCTCATAGCCAGGGCCAGGGGGGGGGGGACTGGGGCCGGATCCCACCCAGCCAGTTCATGTCCCCAGCAACAAACCTATGAAACCCATCTGAGGTTTTTGCCCCACCAAAGAACAGTCTAGCCTTTTTGCCGCGTCTGAGAGTTAATACATTAACTCCATCAGCTATAGAGTTTAGGCTTCATCAACCGGAAATACACTGGCAGCGTAGATCTGTTCATCACACAACCCCCACTACGCCTCCGTGTAGTGGGGGCTGAGGGCGAGGGTAAACTACATTTGAGCAAGTTTGTGCCTGGGGGGTGAAGCCAGCACTAAGCAAAACTTGCTCCAAAGTTATGCAGCCAAATGAGACACTACAATTTCTTGGGGGCAGTTGCGCATAGAATAAAAAATTTATACCCTGATTTATTCGCTGCCCTACACCAATCACAATTTTTTGCTTGCATTTGTCAAGACATTCTTGAAGACGCCGGAGCGCTGTGTTATTCAGTTCAGGGGATCGGTCGTGCTAAATCGGGCAATTTTGCGCGCACTTCGGCACGTCCGATTTTGAAAGGAGACAAGCAAACTCGACAGACGAAGCCGCCTTCTATTGCATTGCATCATTCAGACGTTAAGTGGCGCAGTACGGGCTCATAATACACACTGCGATGCTTTGACCTAATGGGGACATTGCTTTATGACTTTCACAACGCTGCTACTGACGCAGAAATGTGACGGACATCGCATGCATTCGGAAATTGCTGCTGAACAATAGCGCAACGCTTTGTCACCCTCTTCTTTCAATAATCGGAATAACAGACAATACGCCAAACCGACAAGCAACACTCTCGCGGGAAGGGTGTGTTGTGTTTGCAAGGAGTTTACAGTTGTTTTACAGTTCCCACTTGACAGGACTTCAAGCCTTGAATCTTTTATCTCATACTGCAATCGTTATCAATAACTTTTTAATTTTATGCATACAATTATTTTGAATCATCCAAATACTGTTATTGCGATTTTGCAATTGACCTTGAAAAATGATTGCTGACTTAATGAGGAACTGTTGCGGGCTATTGTACGATATACTGCATTGTAAAGAAATGCTAAACTGGGCCTATAGAACCTAGGCCTACTACTATAAAGCGTCAGTATAGAGTGAAAATCAGAGCAATTAGACCGCGCGCATGAAGCCAAACTTGGCGGAAGTTTTCCCAATGAATACGTCGTATCGCCACTGCAGGCAAAATCAGTTTCCTGGAACGAATCTGCGGACTTACGGGAAGCGAGCGCCGCGGTGATAGCAGTGAGATGTCACAGGCGTGTAATCAGGAAGTCACTGCGAATTACGTGTAGCACTACTGGCCCTCCATACAAAGTACATGTACACCGAGGTGCCTATAATGCATAGCCACGTAGAGAGCCATGGGGCACTAGGATGGGCACAAGGCTAATGCTGGAGCGATAGTGTCAACGCAAGGCCTTCTTCATTGTACTCGGGTCTGCTTATTAAGCACGCTCATACGCGCCATGTACTTCGGCAATAATGTACGCCTACAGTTTCTCTGTGGCTCCATTAAGAACTCAGGCCTCGTTCAGTCTATGGTCTATTGGTCAGTAAAGTCAGATCTATGGACTATGTGACCAGAGTCCAGACTCAGATCTATGGAGCGTGTGACCAGAGTCCAGACTCAGATCTATGAAGCGTGTGACCAGAGTCCAGACTCAGATCTATGGAGCGTGTGACCAGAGTCCAGACTCAGATCTATGGAGCGTGTGACCAGAGTAAAGACTCAGATCTATGGAGCGTGTGACCAGAGTAAAGACTCAGATCTATGGAGCGTGTGACCAGAGTAAAGACTCAGTGCACGGCTGCAGTCGACGTCGCATACTCATAACGCACACTCGTCAATCCTCGAGAAAGACGATAATAATCAAAAACTTCTGAATATCGGCAACGAATATTGGTCGCCGATAATTTGTCTCGTGGTTTTGCATGCCATGGGTGGCGACTGTATGCAGTTATTAATTAAGGGAAGAGTCGATCAGCCTATAGTTAGATGCTTTGAAAAGCACTCGTCATGCACGCGGTGTTAAAATAACCATTAAAGAGTATGCCTAGGCAGGTACGCCTACATGTAAGCTCGCGGAGTGTTAGATCTGTACAAATCATGATTATTGAATCTAGAGTTCAAATTGTTGTGATCAATAAGCGCGCTGAGATTTCTGCTATAAAAGCTTTGTAACATAGATTAAGCGAACAAATTTATAGTCCCGCGTAAATAGGAAGAAAAATATTATGGAAATAACAGGGCGCTATCGGGCAACCAACATCGCCAAAATTAAATTATATTCTAGTGTATTGTTATACAAGGAAGACAGATTACACGAAGACAATGACGCTCTGGCCTCTATCATTAAAAACGGTTAATTCACTGGATATTTCGACAAAGCGAACAGGAAGCCTACATTTTATATATAGAAAGCTTAGGCTAGTTATTAATATAGACTTTACTTTTGACTATTGCAAAAGCAATGCAAATTGCCAGCTTAACAAGAGCAGTTTGCATGTAAATGATTATTGTTGCCCTCAAGCGGTTGAAAGTAGCATTAGTGCCCGGATGTGCATGCTTATGTCCGTTAGCAAAATTGCAACACACATGCAGGCTGCTGCATGCATATTTCAATCATTGTGTGCCGTCCAAACGACCAAGGCAAAAGCCGACCGTTGATGATTTGTCTCTATCATGATGTTGAAAATATCATTGGTGACATGGTTTAATGTCACGACCGCACTACACAGGCTCTGTTACTCGTGGGTTTATAACCACAGCCCGACGCCGTAAATGAAGCAGCCTCGGGGGCCTGAAGACAGATCGAGGCCGCCGCTCGCTAACGTGCCTCTCTGATCTCCAAGGCGTACACAGGGCCCGCGCACGATGACAGAGCCTGCATCGTTTGCTTAGATCTCGAGGAGCACACGCGCCCTGGCGAGCGCAGCGTTGTCACGCGATCGTACGTCACGTGAGCCTTCCGGTCACGTGGCGACCCCCCGCGGGGCTCGACTGAGCGACTGAGAAATGATTTTCATCGACTTATCACGAAATGAGCGAAATATTTTGAGCAAAATAATTTTAGAAATTCACCGCAAAAACTGAAAACTAGTGCGCATAGCATAAACACGGTCGCAATACAATATTATATTTATTTTAATTCAAACGGACGTAATCATAGTCCACAACCTTATGCATACATACGTGTATCTCATACATAGTATTTGGTGGACAAACAAGGAATTATCGACAGTTCTCAGCTTCTCAGAAATGTTCATCTATTGCAACGAACTCATTCAAAAATATGTTTGCAAGAACGCATATGCTTCCAAGAAAAACTATGAGTAGGCGTCTCGTACAACATAGATTTCAAAACTGAAAGCGTGCAATCCTTTCTAATCGAAGACTGTTATCGTTAGGCCTGCATTTGATCATCACAGACCACAAAAAAAAATTTAGTCCGGGCATGAAATGATATTGTACTCAAATTAATCATAGTAATCATGTAAGTATAACATTCACTACTGCTTTCAACTGTGAGTTTAATGTGATTTTACTTGAAGAAACCGATATCATAAGTAAAAATGTCTACAACTCAAAAAATCTTGATAAATGTAGTTTTAAAATAAAGGACGGTTTGAAAAACAGATCTAGCTAGGCTAGGCCGATCCAGTAAGCACAATTAATTCCCCCCCCCAAATTTTTTTTGGACTGAGATGATACTCGTGGTAAAAAACATAATCCTGTCAAGAAGTTACTAGAAGTTACTAGTTTCAGAATATTTTGCGTTTTCTGTTAAAAGATCAAAGAAATAACGCAGCCTATAAAAAATGATAAATGCACAGAAAAATTTCTCGATACATGTTTACATTGATGAAACATAGTAGGCCTACAGCCTATGTGCACAATAGGCATTATTGCAGAGTCACCCTCATTTTTAATACTCAAATTTTGTTTTCTATTAGAGTATTACTAATATTTAATTATTTATATTTAAATTTTATCCCAAACTTCTCGGATGCTCACAGATCAAAATTAGCAATAACAAAAGCGAGTCAATTTTGCACGAAATAGATCAGCAAGTGCTTCTACTTAGCTCGACCATCTCCAAAATCTAAGCGTATAAATAAATTTGCACGTTATTTTGTTAATACACGGCATAATATAGAAAACAAATATTTAGTACAAAAAACAAATATTTAGGCCTTGTGGTATTCGTTGGACATTAGCAAATAAAAAGTCATAGGGACTCATTCATGGGGACTCAGATCTTGTAGCTCAACGATACTGTACGACAATATAATTTTAATCAACTGTAGTTCATGTTTGATACCAAACTTACCCTGAACCCTCAACGTCAAACTAAAGATGTTTAAATATAAGATCACATACAACGAATTGTAGATCTCTCCGATGCGACATAGTTGTTCCACACAAATAACTTTCATGCACTTTTTGGGGCAAGCAGCTTCATTTCTCGTCATCTTTGCGCCACAGGCATAGTAATAGAACCGCAGCCACTGATGATAAGACAAGTTCAATATCATTCTCGGAATGACTGAGTCAAAAAGTCAAAATTGTAACATACAGCCCCGGTCTCCCCTACATGGTAACATGCGCACGTATGTTACGCCTCACAGTTAATATAACACATATTGTGACAAAAAAAGACTTTCTAGGCCTATCCACTGTTTCCTAGCAGCTATACAGTACCACATGTTGCATAGGACCAATAGACTACAATTCTAAAATATAACCCATGTTATAGGCCTCGGCTATTTAGAATTTGTTTTTTACTAGTCTTTATTCAGATACATGCATTTTGTGTCAAACCTAGGTCACTGTGCTGTATTGCAGCAGCCACAACTTTTCAGTTCCTTAATTTCTGTCTCCCTCGGTGCCCTCATAGTTGAATTTGATACAATCGGTTTGGGCCATCAGCGCGTTCGATCTACACTGCGACACCTCTGGGCAGCGTACGACTGTAGAGGCACAACCCAAGTTCATAGGCTGCCGGACTCCGGCCGTAACGGATTCATGGCCAGCAGACGATAGCAGAACACTACTAGCGTGAACAGTGCTGTTACTGGTGTGAAAGTTATCACAACTCAAACACACCTGAATTCATAGCAGCACAGCTGTACCACAAATTTAAAGACATTAACTTCAGGAACGTTGAGGATTCGACATGATCAAAAATTAATTACTGTCTATGGCACGGATTGCGTGATACGATAAGCTTATTATGGTTGGACAAACGATGGTAAACGAGTGTCCCGAGTGGTCTCAACTGTTTATAGGTTTAATGTTAAGCCTAGGCATAATTAGAATTTTTGCAGACTTCTGGCGCCGAGCTGAAAACCCAATACTTTGTGAAAAATATCCTGGTCACACTGAGCGATTAAATAAAAAAACACAAACACACAACAAATCAACGAAAGATGGCGGCGGCCCCGTTAGATCAGCAGAAACAGTTGGCCGTAGGAACCCTTGAGGGGCCAGCAGGACAAGGGGCACTGACGGCCCAGGGCGGGCAGGGGGCGCAGAGATGTCAAGGGACACAGAAGGCTCAAGCGGAACAGGCGATCCAGGCGGCACAGAATGGTTCAATACCACCAATGGCGTCGGGAGCTCGAACGGCCTTGGGGAGGCAGTGCGGAGCCCCTAAGACACAAGAAGCAGAGGAAGCACAGATTAGGCAAAACGGGGCAGTTCTTCATGACAACCGGTACAACGATGAATTCGAGCGACATAATGGGGTACTAGAAGCACAGGCAGAGCAGAACGGCATTCACGAAGCCCATCCCGAAGTTAACGGGTTGATTGCGGGGGTTCAGGGGGGCCTGAACGGAGCGTGCGAGATTCAGGACTTGGGCGATGAGGAGGAGCAGCAGCAGCTTCACACCCTCCAGAACATCGAAGCGTACATGAAGCGCCACGGCATCCATCTGGCGGTCAAGGAGTCTATTGTTCAACTGTGCGTCCATCGCCCCGAGAAGCCATTCGCCTTCCTGCGCGACTACTTCGACAACCTTAACAAGGTAGTCAAGCTGGTCCTATACGACACGCTCTAGTGTTAAGTTTTTCATGTAGTTGCCCGTGTCGAAAAGATAAAATTTAAGATTTACAGCGCAGTATGACCTACTTTCACAAAAGCTTGATCTAGCCCAAACCCTTTTCTAGCTCGGTCAGTCTCTACGACAATCTCCAATGATAACCTACTTATCTGCTACAGGTGTTTGCGTGTAGTTGCGTGCGTTGAGGAGTTAATTTTGAGGTCTCACGCGTCTATCTTTTGAAAATGTTGTATAGCCCTTATTGAATGTGAGATTGTTATGTATGTCAAATGACTACTCGCCTCCTTCTGGGGGGCAGACGTTTTGCATGGATGTCAGCTACTCCCTCTGGCTCTCCCCCCCCCCCATAAGTTATGCCACTGGTTGTGCGCTGTGCAGCAGCGCAGCGGTGCAGCGGCGCAGTGGGCGCTCGGCTCCGTGTCGGAGGACCGCGAGGGAGGGGAGGCTGAGGGGGCGGTGGGGGGCGCGGCGGGCGGGGGGTTGTCGAGGGAGCGGCGACACGTCCAGTCTCAGCGGCGGGGGGGCGTGAGTGCCGAGGTGTACACTGAGGAGGACGCAGCCAGCTACGTCAAGAGGGTCAGTGTGACCAGAGGGAGGTTGGGGAAATACTCACTGTCTGCTGCATTCATTGGTTCATTCGTAGTCTACGAAATAGGCATGTGTGTTAGTTTGTACTGTAAAAATAAGAAAAAAAAAAGATTCCTAAAAGCTTTTTGCGTTTTGCTTACAGCCCTCAAAAAATGTTTGTTGAAGATTCATAAAGGATGAAAAATTATTATTATTCAAATCTGGTGCAGTTAAAATTCTAATGCTTGCGGAGTTACTTAGTTAGTTGCCGATAGTATAGACGTGTTGCTGCGGCCGTGATGCCAGGTTGTGCCAAAAGACTACAAGACGATGACGGCGTTGTCTCGTGCCATATCCAAGAACCTCTTGTTTTCACATCTTGACGACAACGAACGCAGGTTTGATTTGCATGACCAATCAGCGTCTTCTTTTGATTTTGGAGCGTTATGTTTTGAGGAGAATTGATATTTTATTCATTCCGATATGAAATTTGGCATGTATATTTTAGAAATTTTATTGGCTCGTTCATATGTACAATGGATATAACTTCACTGCAACGTTTGTGTTTTAAGATTTCTCAACCAAGATATTTTGAACGTACTGTGTGTGAAAAATGCAAGCAGCAAGATCGAAGTAAATTAGGTTTTTGCGATAAATCTGCAGTCAGTACGTTGTATAGGCCTCAGCGTTTATTAGTATACGTAAGCTTTCGCTATAAGACATTATACGTGAAAGGTAGTTCATCCGACTCGTGTTCGGAAAATTTGTGACACTTGGTAATTGGTGGCTGCTTGACTTAAATGGCACCGAAAGTTTGTGACGCCCGTTGCAGTGATATATTTGATGCCATGTTTGCCGTTCATCGCCACGCCGGGGAGATCATCATCCAGCAGGGTGAGCCAGCTGTCTTGTCGAATCATTTTGTACCTCTAAGGATTGCGAATATTGAACATTTGAATACAAGACCGTGCGATGTATATGATGATGCGCCTGATCGGAGGCTGCTGTTGCTGACCGAACGGTGAGCATTTGCGTTGAATTCGTTGATGTTTTGTTCGTCGAATTTAAATTGAGTCTTTGACGGATTCATTCATTGATACGCGCATTCCTTATTTCTTTGCAGGATCATGGAGTTGTTTTAAACCATAAATATTTGGCACGGTGCCATAAGTTTATTGCTACGCGTATATAATAAGCGCTACTCATTAATCACAAATTATTGGGTGCGATTTAGTAACGTCATCGCGCCAACACGCGCACTCTTTATTATTTCTTATTACGTTTACCGTACGCGTGCGTTCTTCAGGGGATGTTGGCGACAATTTCTACGTAATAGACCAGGGTGAAGTGGAGGTGAGAGTATATATTTCATACATTGCTTGTATATTTCATGCATTGCTTGTATATTTCATGCATTGCTTGTATATTTCATGCATTGCTTGTATATTTCATGCATTGCTTGTATATTTCATGCACTTGCTCGCTTGTGTCTTCCAATGCGCAGCCTAATTCTGCACTGCAAATACGCCAAGCTGTTGAATTCTTTTGTAGTTTATATATCTCGAATTGTGCTCTCGCTGAGCGCTCTTGCTGCACTTATTTGCTAAGCCTTGTACTTCCCTGCTAAGCCTTGTACTTCCCTGCTAAGCCTTGTACTTCCCTGCTAAGCCTTGTACTTCCCTGCTAAGCCGCCTGTACCGCGAAGCCATTTAAAATGTGAAATGTGAATTGCGCGGTGAAACGGTTCAAGTTAATGAACTTTCAATAGATTTAGTAACGCTGACATTTTAATTCAGTTCTTATTAGTGCTGATGCATTAGTCATGATCATGATGGCGTGTTTTGTGGTAAGTTTGACACCCGTTTCTTTATTTATTTGGAATAGTTTTGCGTGTAGGTTTACGTGAACAATGAGTATGTGAGTACGATCAGTGAGGGAGGGAGCTTCGGGGAACTCGCTCTAATCTACGGTACACCCAGGGCTGCCACGGTCAAGGTGAGGCGTTTGCTTCTCAGAGCCTGGCTTAATACTTGATATGAATATATAAATCGAATTTAGCCTTTAAAACTGACTGACAAGAGCAGCGATTTCATTCAGGAATTAACTTCTATTTTTATTTTCTATATTCTCGGATAAGATTTGTGTAATGAGATAAAATAGTGGAACATCGCGACTTCATATATTCTACTTGCTCATAACAGTGGTGAGTTTTAAGTAACAAATAGCAGAACGAGCTTCGCATAACTCAGATTTACAGGCCTGTTCAGTAAAGGTTTAAGGCTGAATTTGACTTTTCTTGTTATTTAGTTCACTTTTTTATTATATTCCTTGGTCAATTCATTTTAAATTGTTCTTTGCACTAATATTTAATGTCAAATATACAAATATTATTATGTGCTCAGATCATTTTTAGAGAATATTTATTACGTTAATAAAAAGTTAATTGTTCATCGATCATTGATCTCTTTTTTATATTGAGTTTGATGTATAAATTTCTTAAAATTTGTGTCAAAAAGTTTCGTCAAGAAATCGATGCAAATATTAGGTATATTAGGTGAGCTTGCAGTGAGCATTGTATTGCTGCATTGCTTAGGCTAAGACCGATATCAAGCTGTGGGGAATTGATCGCGACTGCTATCGTCGTATCCTAATGGTACACTTTCAGTTTTTATTGGATTTGAATCTGTGTAATGCAGTCTTCTTTTGTGAGTTTGTTGTTCTTTTAATGAAGATATTTGTCATGTTTTTTTAATGCGAAACAATGCCTTGTATTTATGCTACGTAGTCTTTTCATGGTATTTCGCAGTGGAACGATGTTCAGATTATATTTAGATATTTGAAAGTTAATATTTTATTTAAATCAAGATAACATTTAAAATTGATCCCTTTTATTTATTTCGAATCATACCAGTATATTTCTCTAAGAAAACTTGATAATGTTTAATACGATGATGTTAATAATTGATAAATGTTTGTTTTTGGAGGCCTTGTTTTTCATCTACCTTTCGCTGAGTGATTTTGAGATATTTTAAAATGGCCTTTTAGGGGAGTACGATACGAAAGAGGACCATGTACGAGGAATTTCTCAGCCGAGTCTCCATTCTCGGTACTGCCCTTCTTAAATCTACTTTTGTGACTTGTTCTATGATTCAGATATTAGAAGAACGTTGTTGTTCTCATTCTAAAAAAACTCGCTGGACTTGTTGTTCTTCATTCATGCTTTCACAAATGTGTTCTATCGTTCTCTTACAATCTGCAGTTCACCAAGAATCTGACCCAGAATCCTGCGCGTTGGTTGATCGGAGCTTATTGTGTTCTGTGAGCTTGATGTTGACACTCTATTGTACAGCTGAATATAAGCGCATGCTTTCTATCAAAGGATGCACAGGAAGGCATTCTTATATTCCTATGAAAGTGTTCTTGCGTTCGTAGGAAAGCGTTCTTGTGTTCCTATGAAAGCATTGTGTTCCCATGAAAGTGTTCTTGTGTTCCTATGAAAGCTTTTTTTTTTCCTATGAAAGCATTCTTGTGTTCCTATGAAAGCGTTCTTGTGTTCCTATGAAAGCATTCTTGTGTTCCTATGAAAGCATTCTTGTGTTCCTATGAAAGCGTTCTTGTGTTTCTATGAAAGTGTTGCGTTCTCAGAGAACCTCGACAAATGGGAGCAGAACACAGTTGCTGATGCGCTCGAGTCGGTTCAGTTTGAGGACGGGCAGGAGATCGTGCGACAGGGGGACCCAGGGGAAGACTTCTTCATCATTGTCGAGGTACTAAGGGACCTTCTTCATCATTGTCGAGTACTAAGGGACCTTCTTCATCATTGTTGAGGTACTAAGGGACCTTCTTCATCATTGTCGAGGTACTAAGGAACCTTCTTCATCATTGTTGAGGTACTAAGGGACCTTCTTCATCATTGTCGAGGTACTAAGGGACCTTCTTCATCATTGTTGAGGTACTAAGGGACCTTCTTCATCATTGTCAAGGTAGGGACCTTCTTCGTCAAAAGATATGAGAAGAATACGAAAGAGGAAAAGTAATGAAATGAGACACTTAATTGGCAAACGCTTGCTGCAATTGAACGTTCATCGATTTGCTTAAAAGCACAGAATAAGCTGCAGTAGTTAGCAAGTTTTTTTGTATACAGGGCACGGCGAGTGTGTATCAACGGAGGTCGGAGACTGAGGAACCCGTCAAAGTCGCAAAACTTGGCCCCTCCGACTACTTTGGTGAGCAATTGCTGCGTGCTCTTCTGTTATAAATAATTTTAACTGTAAACAATTTATCTTATTTGTCTGTTGAGTTTTTAGGGTGGGCCGAGAAAAATTGAAATCGTTTGGCAACCCAGACTTTCTTTTTCACCCAGACCACAGTCGAGGAACCCAGTAGAGTAATAGAAGATTAGACGAAGAACACGTATTGGTTCTTTGCTTGGCTTCGAAGTTGCAAGAACACTTTCTGATTAAATCATTAAAAAGATTGAGAATCTATATTGAAATTCTTGTTGAAATGACGTGCTAAAATTGTCAAATTACACCAGCTTGATAAACAGATTAACAAACATAAAGCAATAACGAAATACGTATAGATAATACAAATGGGTTTTATTTCTGACTTAAGAAATATTGTACTACTAGGGTTTGCTCTCACACGGATGCTGAGTCCCTTCTGTGATATTCTGCAGTGTCACTTCACAATTTGTTTGTTTATCATTGGACATGTCCTGCAATGGAACATGGAAGTGATGCAATAGGGAGGAAAAAAAAAGATTTTTACAATTTAAGAGGATTAGGGGTTAAATGCCTGACGCCCGTGCTGCGCGCAGGAGAGATCGCACTGCTGCTCGATCGTCCTCGCGCTGCGACGGTCGTAGCGAACGGCGTGCTGCGCTGCGTCAAGATGGACCGCGACCGGTTTGAGCGTGTGCTCGGGCCCTGCTCCGACATACTCAAGAGAAACATCTCCCAGTATAGCAGCTTCGTCTCGCTGTCCGTCTGAATGACCGTGGGCGTGCGGCGTGTTTTTATGGACGCGCGTGTTTGCGTGCGCGATGGGATTGTGATGTGTGGGGGGACGCTGGACAGAGGCTTTGGTGTCGAACTGAGAACATGGAAATATAAACTTTGGCAAAAATGGGGACGTAGAAATATAATGGTGAATATAGACTGGTTGGATTGAGAATATGAAAATATCGTGGTAAATAGAGACTTTGGCCAGATTTGGAACAGATGATAGTATTTAGGTGTATCTAGAGAGACGTCCGGCCAAATTCAAAACATCTCTAGGTGTACAGGAGGCTTTGATCAGATTGGTGATCATTATCATATTATCTAGGTGTTGGCTATGGCCAGTTAATGTGTAAAGATGCTATGGCCTGATTGGTGACATTATAGTATCTTGGTATTTATATAGGATATGATGAGATTGAGTGGACCAGATGGGGTTGCTGACCAGAATATGAACTGATGCGTGTATTGATGCCAGGATAATGATATTTTGGTTGAATAACGAAATATCGGATAGACTTGAGATCAAGAAGATCTGATGACTGTTTGAGACAGATGAAAGTTTTTGATAATGGGAGAGTGTGGCACTTTATCCAGTTTTGCGTGAGAGGATGGGGTAATGTTGGCGAGTAATATCTGTAGCGCGATCGTTGTAACGTTTGACTTGTCTATGATTTGTCTTCAAAGCAGAGACTGCGTGCATCTTGGAGGTTGGGGGAACCGTAAGATGAAGTTGAATTACACTTCAAGCCGTCGGAATGGCAGTTTGTTCTCAAAAATTAATACATGTGTGTCGAAGACATCTATAAATAGTGTAATGAATTGATGCTGGAGCTCTCATTCTCTTATTTTGTTCTTTTAAAAATAGTATTTGTCATTGTTTTATGATTCACATTATTTTATGTCAATGAATGCACCACTGGGACCATCCAGTGGTCTAAATGACAGACCACTTGCTTTCAGACTGTGCAAACAGTGGGTGAAGATAGGGTGACAGAAGTCTAATATCGTCTGTTCCAATGATATTGTGTCAACTTATCTTGTTGCAGTTTTTAGTTGATGCCATGGTGTGAACTTAAATAGGGATTGACTTGGATACGCTAAAAAACCAATATTTGATCTAATGCTAAAGCTGGTTCCAGCATTCTTGTGTAATGTACAATTCATTGAATCGGATATTGTGAAAAACCAATATCGAATCTAATTCTAAAGCTGGTTTTAGCGTTTTTGAGTACTTCCAATTCATATGTGACACAGTGCTGCATTGACAGAGTTGTGCTGTATACGACCTGCTACTGATTATCAGTGTGCAACTGATGCCTGATTTAAGCGTAGCCGGTGTTATGCAGAGTTTTAGTACTCCCTTGTTCTTGTTGCAATCAGAAATTGCATCGAGTCGGTGACCTGCATTAATCTGTTCAAATTTGCTAAAGATTGTGTGCACGGTAATCTTTTGCTAAATTTTACGAATCTGTGTGACTTCAAGTGCCAATAGATATCTATGATTGCAACAAGAAAAATAGTTGTGCAAATTGCATCAAAGAGGATGTGTATCAGACACTAGCTGGGTTTTAAACTGATCGCATCCTGTGCTTCAAAATCAAAACATGTAGTAGACTTAAGCTGTTATACTTATGATGTCCTTCTTCAGCTTGGATGTGGATTGGATCGCATAAGTGTGCGGATATAGGGTTTGGCGTGACCGGTAGGAAATAGTGACGTTGTTGGGGTTGATCAGCTGTGCGAGTGAATTATTGTTGAGTGCGTAACGTGCTGCGACACGCTTACAAACAGCGGCGTGTCATTGTGAATTGTATATTTGTATTATTTCTCACGTTTGTCAATTTATTTATTTCTTGATTAACAAATTTACGACCGGTTGTTGAATCCAGAATTAATTCAGTGTTTATTGAATGATGTCAGATCCAATTTAGAACCGCTAATAGTAGCGAGTTTATATTAAATCTGAGATCCAGCTTATGTCATCTGATTGGATCGTGACATCGTTTTTGTTCTGTGATTATTTAAAACCAAATAACTATATTGAACAACTGGGCCTTAAAGTTCTTTTCATTGTACAAGCATAACGGTACATATCCACTACATAGCGGCGCTTCAAGTGATTTCAGCGTAATTATCAGCCTCATTATAATAAGTCCTATATTTAGTTATTTATATAATTACAGAGATAATACTCAACCAATGATCTAGTGAAACCTGTTTAGCTCTAAATAGAACATCGAGCAGTGTCGTGAAGATATAACAAAGCATGAATTTGACTGAGTTGTATCACACACCACCATTTTGTTGTTTTAATGTTGCGTGAATTTCTTTGCCACGTGCTCTTGTATTGTGACGTGACGGAGCGTGTTAATGAAAATATCGGTTTTAAAGATATGTCAATATCAGTGATATTCTAAAAAAAACAAGACTGTTTCATTATAATATTTATGAATATAAAATTTGCGTAGGATAAAATGCACTATAGTACCATACCATGAAGTACTGTATAGGAGTTTATTTATTTTAGAGGTATAGTGCATCGTGAAAAAAACGTTTAATTGTTTTGCAGTTCAAATTAATCGGTTTTGAAGATATGTTAATATCAGTGATATCTGAAGAAATAGTAAGACTGTTTTCTTATAGACTACTTGATTGTATGCATAACCATCCTGTCTTTTCAGTTTAGGCTGATTACAAAAGATTTAGTTCAATTGAGTGTCTGTGTTGATCAAAAAATTTACGTGTTATCATTTTACTCTACGATCCTTACTTGAATTAATTTGCTAAGCAAATTATCGATACTATTAATGAACAAAATCATTTAATAAGAATTATCAGTAGATCTTGATAAAATTGTAAACACACGAACGAAAATAAGGAGTAGACTGAGTGAAATCAAGCGACTAGATACACAATTACACCCTACAGTTTTATAATAAAACAGTCGCTACATTTTAGTCTGATTCATCCTAGCAGCCGACATCCTTCATAACAGACTACAGTGTAGAGGCTAAGGAGTTTTACATGTATTATAGCTTAACCCGACACAGGGGCGCCGGAACGTTTTTGTCGCTGTGGGGGGCAAGTTTTAGGGCACAGACTCTTGCGACGGGGAGGGGGGGGTGCTGACGGGAATTTTTCCTTCCGTAGGGGGGCAAATACTTACGTGGGGGGGGAGCAGAGCCTGAGGGGGGGAAATACTGTTGTTTTGCCCCCCCACTTTGCGGAGTGGGGAGGGCATTGCTCCCCCTCCCCCCCCCCCCCGCTCCGGCGCCACTGACCCGTCATCTTCATGATACCACGATAAATTTTCGATAGCTGTTATTGTCACTGTTCAGCATGCATGCATAAAATAGTTAATTATGCATCATAGGCATCTCAGAACATTTCAATCAGCCTGGTAATGAGTACTGCAGTCATATCATGCAGTTTTTGCACTGATACATTGTAGATACTGGACACACAGATATTCATGACACAAAATATTTCAATTGACACAATCATCGACGGTACGACTCAAATCCGTCAACTTTGATGTAGTCTACGTCAGCCACAATTACATTGACAGCAGCCCTGGCCTATTTCAAGTCATCGATAGATTAAACAGCATATAAAAGTTTACAATCACGGTTTTATAACGATTTGGTGCGATCCGGTCTAGGGACATATCAGTTCTTTGACAGCATACAGTGTAATGACTCCGTTGTTCAAGGATTGTAGATGTCACAGGTTAGTCAGAATTCAATAAATCATAAACCTTGGCTTTTACATCCTTTTCATTTCTTTGCAAAGTCTTTCATGTCGTGTCCGGTCTCCCTCCATGTCTGTTCCCAGCGAGCCTACTTCATAATCCACACATTTCTGCACCCAATTATCCAATTTTTTTCAAAACACGCTCCAGCATGTTTTGAGAAAGAAGCCGGATGATTTGATGCGGAAATGTGTGGATTTCGTGTCGTGATTAGCCAATCGCTGATTGGCAGACAGGAGAAAATTGTCACTTAGGCGAATCACATGTTCTCGTGATCTCAGACAGTTTTTGACTTCTTGACCTTGACCTTCTTGGTCGTCCTGGTGGCGTTCCTGTCAATCGTGATGTTTGCGTCGAACCCTCGCCCCGCCCCACTGCCGTCCGTCACAAACATGATCTGCATCTGGTGACCTGACCACAACATCTCCATCAAGATTAAAATCAAACCAAAATCGTAAAAAGACCAAGGTTGGCCTAAAGACGCAGACGCAAAAAAATCATGCCCCCGTGTCACGGGACGCCTCGCTGGTTGCCAAGCCGCCTATAAAAAAGAACTGGAGACCTATGCTGCCCGTCTGTCTGCTTCAGCGCCTCCCCTAAAAAAAACGCTAAGCGTACGCGAGCATATGCCTTGGCCCACCCCCCCCCTGTGCGCACGTAGTATACGAACAACCTCAGTTGCACAACTGCAGTGGCCTGCCTGTGATGACGTCAGCGGGGATCTGTGAGCCGCAGAAGCGCCCGAGCAGCGTCGTGCCTGAGGTCCTGTACCCGTTGCGCACCTCGACGTAGTCAAAGTGACACGAGCGCGTCTCTTCCACGTCGAGCGCGAGAAAGTGCAGGCGCAGCTTGGCACCGCGCCGCGCGGTGATGCGCCACGTGCAGAGTACGTGCGCGGGGTAGGCGCGCGGGTAGAACGGAGATGAGACGGACTCGTCGCTACGGATGCGGATCTTGAAGTAGCACAAGTCTGTCAAGTAGCACAAGTCTGTCAAGTAGCACAAGTCTGCGACATTCATCTCAGAACATATGATCAAATAATGCAGTATCAGAGTAAGTTTAGAGCCGATAAAACATTTGTAGTGCCAGCGCCACCATAATCCATTTTAACGCATCAAGCTACACCGGTCCCTTTCAAATTAGGCGCAAGCTTACAATTGGCATCTAATGATCTTTTTCTGCGTACAACTCCTCACAAACTTAACCCTGAGCACGATCATATAATACCACAAACGCATCAAAAAATGACATGACCATTGATCAACGCTCAATAAGCTGCGTTGCCGCGCCACGGCGCACCTCCAATCATGCTGCAGCGCACCGCTGATCACTTGCAGCAAGGCGGGATGACAAAAAACAGAGTTTAACAGCTACATGCAGCAAAGCTTCAAATATGCTGAAGATTGCGCAATGCCGGTCGATATTACCTCACACTAGGCATGAAAATTTGTAGAGATGTGAGAAATACAATTTTGCATACACTGACAAATATTTGCTATTGGTGCTAGTAAAAACAAATCCCCTAGTGCCATGACCTTTCACATTTGCCTAATACTGAATTGCAGTAAGTGTTGGTGGCGGTTTTGAGGGAGTTTAAGCATAGTGTGTACTAACAATACTACAGTCTAAAGAACCAATTCTTCAGTCGCCTTATGCAACCCGCTCTGGGTACTCTTGGATGCACACTTATTCTCTTTTTACCCCAGTTGAATTGTCATAACAATAACCTTGCGAGATCTTGTAGACGAGGTACTTCGCAGTGAAGTAGGGTTTGACAAGGGCGCGGTGAAACAAGCGTCGCAGGCGAATGACGATCTTGCCCGGAGGGGGCGACAGCGGAGCGGGCAGCTTTGTGCCACAATACCTCCCGCGTGACGTCTACACACATGCGGGGCGTCATACCACAGGGACACATGCGTGGCGTCATACCACTGCTATGCATAGTTGTGTCAGTATAGAAACAGTAGGCTCAAACAAAAATCTCTTCTCCTGCATGTGATGGAGAGATCGACGATAACATGATAGTCATCAAGAAACGCGTTGAGCTCTAGACACAAACAAACATAAAATAACACGACTCTTCGCCCTGACTGCGGCAATAAGGATGTCACGGATATGTTTTTAGCTAACATCAATTGTTTTGGTAAATGAGTCTCGCCACGCCGCAGAATCCGTGTTTTCTAGGAAGCTGGCATGTAATTAAATTTTCACTACCACTACCACTATTACTACTGCTGCCTTACCAGGTTAGTTCCGACTCCGATCTCGACAAAGTTGTCGTTGCAGACTCGCTTGGCGGCGGGGACGGAGAACTTTGTGAAGACGAGGAGAACCCTCATCGTGTCGGGGGGGTCAATGAACCAGTAGCAGTCCTCGTTGGGGCCAGGCATGCTCCCACTGATGAGCCCCCGCTCCCCCGTCAGGCGCGATCCACATCGGCCTGAACACGCAAAGATGTCAATCAAAATCAAGATCAGCAAATAAGAATTAAAATAAATAGATAACTATTCAGAAAAGAAATGTTAGTAAAAGAAGTGCGCATAGTAACAATTTATATAGATTTTCATATAAAGACAACAGATTAAAGGTCAAGATCAACGAAAAACTCAACAAACCTTGATTACGGTATATGTTAAAGTCATCAGTGCAATCTACATAGTAATGATAAATACACTGACATTGTTTGTTGAACTAAAAGTCCATATGTACACAGCTACTATATTAGCCTACAACACAATATAGTCAAAATTTAACGATAGATTAATAACTATATCATATTTAAAAACTGTCAATATACAGCAATAAAAATAGCAACGGTCCAAATGCAAATAAACACAACATCTACAAAACTTTAAACAGGCTTATACTACATCAATACCCAAACACAGACACGAAGTCATCACTAATAAGTTATTGGTAGCATTATTCAACATTCAACAAGATCGTACTCGCAGTGACGAGCACTTTAGGTGTGCAGTTCCTTCCGTCCTCGCTGAACGCAAAGCCCGGGTGACATGCGCAGACGTAGCCGGAGATGGTGTTCTCACACACCTGCTCGCAGTCAGCCGAGTGCAAGCGGCACTCGTCAAAGTCTGCCTGCAGCAAACCGAGCGCTGCATAATGACACCCACAAAACACACGCAGAGGCAATATCAGTCAAAATGAAACGCTATTGGCTCATTCGATGAAGCGTCAGTTACCCCCTGCAAGCCAGCGAACAAGAATTGGATGGCGAGTCGTACAAGGCGACTAAAGAAGGGGGAGCGGTTCTGTGACGGCCGTCCTACACAGAACCGGACTGTAATAGTATTCGTTACTCTCACACGGTCCTTAAATTGTTTATAAAGAAGAAGAAGGCATTAATATATCTCCAACGATTCATCGCGATCATTCGTCATACATCAATTCATCTGAAACTTTATTCTCCTCTAACCGATTAGTCGCAAATAATTTAAGCACAAAAAATTGATCCGATTAAAAAGATATTTCAAATACAATTTAAAGGCCTAGACATCCTACTTATAACACATTAGAATGATTGTTCATTATTATAAACTTAACAACAAGCCACGCGTCAGTCAAATGCATACCTCTCTATTGATTTAACCATTAACTGATAATCAAGACACTCAAATATATCGTATGAATTAGCATCCAATACTTCTATCTTTAATAATCGTATATTTCTGCTACGATTTCGCTAGATCGTAGGGCAAAAGGCAGCATATTAGTAATATTTTGATGGATTAGCGTGGATAGTCACCGATGAGATATGAGAAAGTGACAGGGTCGTTGTAGTTGGACGTCCATTGTATGGTCAGTGAGTGAGTCATCACCACGATCGATGACGTCACGCGACAGTTATACGCCACCGGTTCAAATCTGCAACGAATTGTTCACAAAAAGGGCAAATCTTACTTTTATGCGCTGCAACATCCTCCTGCGCCGAACTAAAAGTATACCGAAATAATCTGCAAATAAGCCTCATATGAAAATACGGAATGCTTATGAGATTCAAAATAAACAAAATTTGACAAAATAGCGTTGATATGAAATGCAAGTGTTCACGATTAAATCTAATTTAGCATTATACGGATCTAGAATTGCTGGCATTCTTTTCATGAAGAGAAACCAATAAAATAATTCTGAGGATTCAACGAATATCTGCACTGGATATTTATCAAAATTTACCTGTTCTCCCAAGATTAAAGCGTCATCAATAACAAAATACAAATGTAGGTTTGAAAGCGAATATGTCACGTAATTTCAAAATCATTCACCAGCGTTCATATATCAACGTATAAAAAACATGCATTTCCATCTATGTATTTAGCAATGTTCGTTCGTTTGTCAGCGTGCCGCGGGCGGCGCGGCCGTGAGTGCGCGCCAATCAGTTCTGCGCCTTCCTCCCCATGCCGCTTTCAGCCCCATCTTTTCAGATTTTGCAACGAGCGTATAAGAAATATATTTGTAGAATTTTATTGATGAGTTTATGTATTTGGATGGTTAGTAAATATATTTTGGCATTGAAAAAAAAAGTTTTCTGTAGTTTAAGCACGGTGTGTAGTTACAAACGCTACTCCAGTTCGGTTCTGTGTAGTAAGAGGGCAGCCACAGAACCGTTCCCCCTCTTTAATCGCCTTTTACAACCAGCCTGGGGAGCTCCGGACTGCAAGCCAATGCTGTGTTCCCCGGCTTGCAGGGGACGAGAAAGATAGTAGACGACAATTATAATCAAACGCATCGAATAACCTGTCAATGTCATAAGCAAGGTCATCGTTTTCCGCTGAATCAGTGAACTCATTCTTGCCCCCTGACGGCTGAGTCACTCGGTAGATGTCCCCGAGACATCGCTCCTGGTGCGAGGGCTGGAGGGGACTGGACTCTACTGTCAGCTGGATGTTGGAGGCATTGCGTCCTGAAGCAGCAGCGCAGTGCAAAAATCTTATTAAGTCACGCACTTTATAAGTTCGTGATTGCAATGATGTCATGACGTGTCATTGTTAGCTTATTTTCAAATACATTGTTGTACTCAATTGCGGGCAATAGTCGAGTAATTGTGATAGCAGAGTTCGACATTTTTGACAAATCTGGCTTTTCGAAGCTATATACAACAGGAAAAGACAAGTGAGTCAAATATGAGAAGTACCCCCGTCGATGGTCCATGAGCACTCTAGAGGTCGCCCGTTGTAGAGGATTGGCATCAGAGGACTTGATATAACAGCTGTCCTTTTGTTGTAGTGCTTGTTGCAATCTGTATGAAAAATAACCAATTATTAAAAATTATTAGTATCGAAACGCCTCCGAATAAAAGAAGCTACACAAGTCATTCTCTGCATCAAAATCAGAACTTCTTTTACGTTTTGGCCTATACTACCAGTGGGGAAAATACAAAGTTTTGATGAAATGGTCAGGTTAGCACTCAAATTGGTGTTTGAAATGTGTTATGTGCTAATAAGGATACACCAAATTCAATTATACTATTTATTTCAATTTGAACTTATATTTTTTGGGAGGCTAATTTTCTAAGTTTTTGTTTTAATTTCAATTGAGATGCGTGCTCTTACTGGTGGTGTACATGACTGAGCTGCGCTGGTGTGACTCAAAGTGATCGTCGTAGAATCCACTGCTGTCAAACATTTCTGAGTCGTCCAACGCCACTGCGGCTGATTACAAATGCACCAAGAAAAAATGCCAGAATTATTATTTTTTAAATAAAATTGAATAAAGATCAGCTGCTAAAGTTGCATGACGCAAAATCATGAAACCTCGCGTACTCCTTGAATATAGTGAAAGTGCTAGACAGGGTAGCAGCAGACAGCAGTGTCGTGTATATTTTTATACGCTTAATACCAAGGATGCGCAGTTTGTCCCGCCAGCAAAGTACTCCATGCAAAGTGAGGCGTGACGTCACTCATCTTGAGATAGTGGGCCCAGAACCCATGTGCGGAATGCGACGAGTCGCTGGCGAACTTTATCCACGTCGTCATCGAGAGGTGGAACGTTCCGGGAACCCCCTCCCCACACATCCGACCAATCAGAAAGCCCTTCTCATCCTCGCCCTCACGTATCTCGATGTAATCGCTCGTGCAATTGGTTGATCGTTCCAATGCAAAGTCTATGAACTCCAATGTGAGCGTTTCGCCTAAGTTTGCACAAAGCGAAGCAATTTTACTGTCGCAATTTAGTGTCTTTCAGAAAAAATACAACTCTATCATCATTCAACATTTAATAGAAAGTTTTGATGGATTTATATAAAGTTTTTTATGGACAGATGAGTCAATTTAAACGAAAAAGTTAAAAAATCTATTGCAATATTTTGGAATAATATAAACGCATTTCGATAGAATATCTGCTTTCCGAATATAATTAATTTAACATTTATGCAAATTTAATCCCCTTTAATTTTCAGAGTAAACATTTGCAAATTCTGCAAAGTCCTTCAACCAATTCCGCAGAACAGTAACTGCTCGTGTAACATTCACACAAATACAGTACCAGTCTATTTCAATGTAATTATTTAATTACCATATATTAAATTTCACTATTTTAAACAAATTTTTTATTAATTAAATATAAAATTACGATTGATAACAAACTACATTCAGATCACCTTCAAACACTTTGATGATCCAAACGCACTCGTATTCTCTGAAGTAGTCCTCAGGATAATTCGGGGATTTAAAGCTGTTCTCATTCGATGTGAACTCCACCCGACATTCTGGTTCTAGCATTCAATACCGCAAAGGAAACTTGGCAATGCTGTTTCATTAACGAATGCAACATATTTCATAAAGTTATGGAGATGCCACGATTCGGAATAGTCAACGCAAACCTGGAATTTTTGCTGTCTGACATTTTTTACGACAAAATCATCATACTATTGAAGGACAGTATCATACATGTTTATGCATATTTTAATTTATGCAAGAAGAGGAAAATAACATACATATATGTTTATGTTAGTAATCAAAATTGCCTGGTAATAATACCACAGTTTCTGGAAAAAACGTCTTGACAAAACGTTTGACCTATCTTGGAAGGAAATAATCCAACGCAAGGGCCAGGGCCGTGCAAAAGAATACCTGAAGATTTAGATGTAATGACAGTGAATACCAATATAGTACACGAGTAACTTATTTGACTGCTAGAGAGCCTATTTTGAGTCATTTAACTATCAGTTGTCGCGGGTAATTAAGTGAAATTGAGCAGCATCAATTTTAGAAGAATTTGGAACAGCGTTTGAGACGTTCCTACCTACTTTAAATAGTGATTGGGCCTACATGTATTTTCATTAACGAGAACTGTAACTAAAACAAAGGCTAGTCGATAGTGATAACGAAAATGAGTGCCCAAATGAAAACTGAACCAAAATTAAAACGATAGATCCCAAACTAAAACTGGCTCAAAACTCTTTCTCAGTTTATATATATATCACTGACTTGAGACGCTGATCACCAATTAGCCTATAGCAGATATGTACAGGCCTACTGGGACACTCGTAGAGCAGTCTCGTCTGCACAACGTCGCCCTCGCTCAGCGCGGTTCTCTGACCGATCTTCGCCGCCATCTTGACAGGCAACATCGTGTCCTGACTGCCCTTGCTGAACGTCTTCTGGACACGCAATACAAACATAGATGATAACGAAAACGAGGAAAGATGCAAGACTAACTAAGCAAGACTTACTACTACAAGTAACTAAAATTCATCGATGCTATTGACAAAAAGATGTTAACATTTAAAAAACATGATAAAATTTTTTTAATTCTTTCTTCTACAATATATACCGGTATTTAATTTGAAAATAAAATGCAATGGGCCATGCTCATCCGATAGCCTACAAATAATTAGCCCGCAAAAATTCACATACGGCCAAAACCAAGATCTTTTTGTGATTCGATAATATTTTCACTACCATGATTGCTGATTTTTAACCCATTTCATACTTCTTCCAAAATGAATGCTGCCCAATCACAAAATGTAAGTGGATCAGATCCAACCAGTGTGACTAATTCTGTCTTACCTTGCGGTAGTGCATGATGGAGCGATAGTCGTACTGCTCCCCCAACGAGTCTATTTCCAGCGCGGTCTTTTTGTCAAAATTTTCCAATTTGTGATGCAAGATGTTTTCTGTCAGTATTTTCACATATCTATCTCGATCAGGCCTGTGAATACAAAATATCTCCTTTATCCATATTCATCCAAACATCGATTATTTAATAGAAAGCCGTAATCGGAAAAAAATAATTCTTCCAAATAGCCTATATAAATTGATTTACATGCATGAACATTGCACAGCTGCGCATATCTCCACATACAGTTAACTATGACAGCTCCCCTAGTTTGTCATGTGGACGTGGTATATTGTACAATCTGTAACTGACTGTGCGTCCCAAGATAATAATAGTTACAATCAAAGTGAGTTTAGAGTCAGTTTTAAAGTCCGTGTAGAGTTTTGCATCTGAAGACGTTATCGGGGACCTCGACTGGCTTGAATGGATAGACATCACTTCATAAACTGAAAACTAACCGAGGAGTAGCAGGGAGAAGCAGCTGACAGTTGATCGTTGAGCAAGTTATTGACTGTTATCTGTAAAAACTAACCAAGGGCAAAGACGGGGAACCATCATAGTCAAGAACGTTTTTGTTTGTTATCTGTTTTCTTGGAAATTGTATGAAACGCATGGTAAAGCGAAGCATCAAAAAACCTCGCTCAAACTTCAGTCTACCACACCTGCTGTGTTCGTGCCAGAAGCCAACGACATGGCCCAACTCGTGAATAGCGACGCCGTACGAGGCACAGTGCGCAGACAAAGTTACCTCCTGACCCCCCGTCCCCTTCCGACCAATGAACGAGCAGCACCTAAAAACATCCGAGTATATAAATTGTAGGGTGATCCCCAAAAATTGTAACATTCGCTACCTTATGTCAATCAATCAGATCTGGAACTGTCGTTGGTAGCCTATGCATGATTCTTGTATTGTGGTATATCGAAAATGTAACAGCCCATTCTTTATTTGCTTTACAATTATTATAAGGCAATAGGCAGATCTCCTTCTTTGATAGCTAAACGACAAGGGCATAAATTTCCAAAGTCAGTTGACTAAGAAACCAATACTGCAACTCAATAATCATAGCACTATTAGCATTGCCAATAACATTACCGCTGTAGGTCAAGAACACTACCGCTGTAGGTCAAGAACATTACCGCTGTAGGTCAAGAACATTACCGCTGTAGGTCAAGAACATTACCGCTGTAGGCCAAGATCATTACCCGCAGGGCCCGGGATCAAATATGATGTAATCTTTTTCATTTGATTTCTCCCTGAATACAACGCAAGTGTGCTCCTGCCAGTGCTCCATCGCTCGCAGTATGTTCGTCCTCACGTCATCTGATAGCGACAAAACAACAATTTCAGATTGTTAGGCTACGGACGGGTCACGATTCTGTCGAGTTCTGTTGTATGAAGTTACGTTAAACCAGCAACATAGACGAAATTTGAACATGGCTGGATGGAGTCACATCGTCATAGATATCGTCAAAGGCCTAGTTCTGAACAGAAATATTAACATCCTGCATTCTATACCAAATACTAACTAAACACTCCAGAACTATTGTAATTAAAAACCGAGAAAGTTTAAATGGCGTGGCATTAAAATATAGTAAAGAAAGTGTAAAATGGTACATGCTACTAAAACATCTGAGAGCAAGTAGTACAATAATTGACCAATGCAGATATCTTTCAATGATGATCTTGCAAATAACTGGCCTGTAATGTTCGATCAAACACACGATATATATATACATCTTTGTTTATTAGCAGATAGGCTGACAAACCGCCGCCCAGTACAAGCAAACTGTCATGCAATAGTGAATGAACAGAGCTAGCCAAGAATAATGAAATTATGAGGGAGGGGGGCAGTCAATCGATATTCCAACTGGCGGGTGTGAACGAGAACAAAAAAGAGAAAATTTGGTTGACCTGTAATTCCAGCTCCAAACACGTATGGAATGGTTGCGTTCGGCCACAATCTCTCCCTCACTGCTGTTGCAGCTCTCTTGTTTCTCTGCTGATCAAAAGCAAGGACCTCTAGAGCTACCTTTTTAATGCCCTGCGATAGGCTATCATTATCCTGCCATTAATTTACATGTTTACCATTAATCGTGTGGCGGTCTGTCCCTCTGAGCCCTCTCATTGGCGCTTCGCAGTGATTACAATGTCGCGAAGATCTTTAGCGCAGCGTATCGGCCGTCTAGACCGATACGCTGCTCTAAACATCTTCCCAACGTCATGATCACTATGAAGTGATTATGACTTTTGTTTTCGACCATCAGCCTACGAATGTCTACGGGTTTTATGGGCTCCAGAAGAAGGGCTACGGGTCTAATGGGCTACGGGAAAAGGGCTCGCGGGGCACGGGCAAGGGCTGCTAGTAGTTGTAAATATACATTGTACAACGCAAACTTTTCTGCGTGGCAGTTAACTTACTACTCACTTTTTTGAAAAATGCATCAATAGACACAAAAAATTCAGAGAAAATTGCATCTCATTGAAACGATAATCTGCACCCTTAAAGTTACTGTAGATCAAAATAAATGCTTTGTAATCGTGATGCCTTTCTTAATGCAGATTTCTTTAAGTTCCAAAATTTTTTTATTTTTTTTTTTTAAGGAAATACAATTTGATCAGAAAAAGCGCAGGAGAAAGCACAACACTGGAATTAGGTCATAAATTACCAACTTAAAATATCTTGCTATAGGCCTGTATCTTGATATCGACGCAGCTACTGACGCAAACCAATATTTTTCACACTAACCAGTGTCTGCCGATAGTGCGCAGTGTGCTGGGGCACCAGATAGCCCTCGCTGGCAATGTCGGCGTCCAGCTCGCGTGAGTCCGCAGAAAGAGTTTCGTCATCCCTGAGAGTGTCGCTCCATGGCATGCCGTCCTCCGGACGTAGCCGGATGTCCGTCTCGAAAATGACATAGTCTGAGCGGAGCAACAAACGGCAGCTCGGTTTAATAGGGTTCGAGCAATAGCTATAGAAGCAAACTTGTAAAGGTGGAGACAGGATGTTACAGTATCTAAAGTGGCTTAAAGCTGCGTATGAGGTGCACGATATAGCAACAGTACTAATTATTACTGTAAGTGACTTTCAGTTAGAGCCGTTGGGCCTATAGAGCTTCCAACTACCAACTATGTAGAGAGGCTCCGAAAAGAACATAAAAAAATTATGTTAAAACTATGTCTTTTTAAATTGATCAATTTATAATGAATCAAAAGATAGCCATGGCCTATAGACGCGATCATTGATGTCTTACTTTGGTATATTATTCAATATTGGTAATCATAAACCAATCAATGTCTCATAATAATTATTATGAGCATGATGCAAAAAACAATTAAGTTGTTTTAATAACAAACTCCTACCAGATTCCGCCGCCGAAAGCGGTTGCGATTGTTTGACGAAGTAAGCCGCGAAGAACGTCGTGAAAATTAAATAGCGCTGCATTGAACACAACCCAACCAAGGCGTGTGCCAGTGTTCTATTCAAGGCCTGCAGGATGCTACTTCTCAATTCACGCAGCTGTCACGAAGTATCGAAGCCGACTGTCATTGCTGTTGAAATTTGACAATTTTCACAAGTTCACAGCGATCGAGAATTTATGTCAACCGGAAAAAGGATCAAACGTTATCTATCGTGTGCATGTGGTCACCCCCTAGCCAGATAACGGGTATTCAGGATGGCTCTAAAGTCGTCTTGCTGCTATTGTAGGCCTGGAGGCCCCGTTCGAGGCCTGGGTTGGGCTTGCTGCCTTCCATTATTTTGAAACTTTTCTTTACAATTTTCATTCTGAAATTTGTATCGATCTAATCTTTATTAATGTTAAATACTTTATCTTATCAACACGAAGCCTATCAAATTCTACGCTCGTAGTGACACTGTATTACATTACACTAACGCTGTATTACTTTACAGTGTTAGTCCCTATTGAAAATTTGAGAAGCAAAATTTGGCCTCTCATAGACCAATGAATAGTGATTAGTCTGTGTCTAGGCTAACTTACTTTTCAAGACTACTCCAATATTGAGGTAGCAAGTTATTGTTAAGTTACCTTGCAAATTACAATATTAGTGTTTTGCCAGCAATCTCTGTTGATTGAGTAATTCTTTTCTCTTTGACATGACCTACATCTGCAATGGTACATTGTACCCTGAGCCCACCCAATGTTATCATACGACGTCGTCGGTGAATGGCATGCTTTACCCCCTAAACTTTAATTTCTGAAAGCGAACAGGCTACGTATAGCCTATACGTGGTAACTAGTTCAACTAGCGTGCGCTATGTTGACTTGTCAGTGTGTATAACATAGGGTGGTTGTTTTTGCTTTGTTTCATGTTGTCAGGTCTTGTTTACAGGATGGTAGAATGTCTAGATTGTATAGTCTATGCTTTCTGGAATAATGCAAAATTTACGATCAGATAACAATTCAAGGTTATCGTCCTAACGTTACAGTTTTGAAGCCTATCAGCCTATTTATATCTAGGCCTAATTCAGGGGATGTTTTCATAAGCCTGCCAGTAGGCTACCTGTATTGTATCAATGTATCATTACGATCACTTTCAATTATGACTGCAACTTACATTACGCGTACATGTAGGCCTACCTATTGTTATCATTGCATGGATAACGAAGCCAAGACTATAAATTCCATAAAACACCAAAACTCAGCAATTTGCACACACTTTTTATATTAAAGAACATTATGTGCTCCCTGATGATAGGCCTAGCCCGTCCGTCTCGCAGCAGTACGTCTACCACAACTAGCCTACAACTTGTAATCTACAACAAGTAGTCGTCCACTCAAGTGTAAATTGGTCGAACGGCTAATACGCGCAAGCACGACCTTACGCGCAGAGCAGTGGCCTAATGGTCAACGTGTTAAAATCAAACATGAAATTCAACAAGATTATTTTCTACGCAAAATTTGCATGACAAAAATGAGCGCTATAGCTGCCTATAAACACGTAGGCTATGTGTGTAGCCTACACCTGTTGCAATTCACAGCCGTCGTGAAGATCAACAGTACGTTCCTGTCTAGGAGTAGCCACAAGAAGGGATACATCACGCTGTCCCAAACTAGGATTGATCAATTATCAAACTAAAAACTAAGATATTAAAGGAATGTACAATACAAGTCTCTGTCTGACAGACAATGTTTCATGCTGGTCAAGCAAGCACACTTTGATTAAAGCGAGGAATTCCAACGTCATCTTCCACGGCACCAAGGTGCTTCAACAAGCCACAGAAAAATATCATATATATTGTCAGCTTATAAAACTGACACTTGTCGATTAAGGCATCGATGTGAAATGAACATGTTAGATAGCCAACCAAGAACACATACTACAAATCACTGTCAACCAACCGAAAAACACTATCACAGCCCAGGACAGTCTATAAAGGGGGGGTTAGAACTTCAATCTTCATCTTTGTGCTTCGCTAGAACATTGTACGGTTTTTTTTGTGTTTGCGCAAAAAATAAGTCATTTTGAACGCCGCAATTCAGCTCATCAACTCCACTACTTTTTTTATTACATTTCAAGCTCTGCATAATTCACCCTGAAGTACTTCAGTACTCAAGCAGTTCATTGTTTCTGATTTCCTGCGCAGTAACTCATCCCCAACAAGAAATTGCCAATCAAAATCTCCCACACCCCCCCCGCTCATCGTCGCTTCCAGTGAAAGCAAGTCCACGCGAACATGGTTGCAAGCAGCATCAGCGCGACATTGCTCGCGCCGGCCCCGAGTCGCGCTGCCATGTTGCAGCCATCTTTATTGTCGCAGTGGCAGACCTTGACCTTGACGCGGAAGTTTCCGCTACGCTCCTTGCACCAGCGACCCTCGGCGGGCCCCACCTCCCCGTACTGTGCGCACTGGCGAATGTAGCGCACGTCCCACCGGCCGTCGTAGTACGCTGCCATGCAACGCAGCAACGTGGATTAATAACGCAGCAACGTGGAGTAATAACGCAGCAACGTGGAGTAATAACGCAGCAACGTGGAGTAATAACGCAGCAACGTGGAGTAATAACGCAGCAAGGTTATAGGTTGTGCGTGACCAGCATGATCAGTGATAGCATTGAATAAAAATTGAATGTTCTGGAGTATGGGTATCAGCATCAAAAATATCTCTAGACCGCATATTATTTACAAAATACCTCATACGCCTAGTATACAATGTGTCATTTTATCAAATATATTCCAAGAATTGCGTTGAAAATCAGATCTTTGCATCACTGAAATATCCCTAAATCTAGTGATATATCCCCAGCAGTGGCTACTCCATACACCGTGTACAAAGTAATGAATGCAACCTTGCAAGGATCGGATCTGTGAATGGCATTGTTCTCTAAACCGGATGTAGTTTGAAATATTTTATAGAAGTACAAAATCATATCACCAAAAGTTACACATTTCATACCATGAAGCCAAAGGACTTAAAGAATGAAATTTTGATCACATATTAATTATTAGCCTTAACTATAATACTGAGATTGCATACAAGAGAGTTTAATAGATCTATACATGTTTACATGCCTAACACTTTACATCTAGTAAATATTCCATCAATTCAGATCAGTTTGAAGGTAAAAGTAAACAACCATCGCCGTGCCTAAATAGGGAATGATTTCTTTTCCTGCAGCCCATACTGAGAGAATCAAATATATGCCGCTCTTATTCGACACAAAATCGGATACATTGTTGGACAATTTAATAGATGTCGTTAACAAATTAACCGCAAGATATATTTTACCTTCTTGAATGATTTTGCGGCACATCGACGTGTTGCCCTTGCAGGGGATCAATGGATAGGTCTTGTTGTCAAAGAAGTCGGAGCAGCCCTTGTCGTAGAACGAATTGCATTGGTAACATTTGATTGGCTTAGTTTTATCTGGACGACCTTGTACGGCATCGGCTGAAATACGCAAAACACGCACGAGTTAGCCTATAGCAAATTATCGACCCTGTAGGTCGTACTGAATCATAGTTTGAACTGCAGTTATTTTAAGGCTATTTACTAGTCATAGAAAAGAAGGCGAGATGTTACGCACATCAATAAACCACAGCTCGAGCAATGATTATAATCAAGTTTACAATAATTGTGAGCCCTACCATTCAGCAGGCTATGCAGCCCTAAAAGCCTTCAACTTACATAAGAATATAAACAAAATAAAGTTTATCAAATAGGCCTATACTCCTAGGAACGTACCGATCTCGATGAACAACAGCAATGCACTGATGACGGCCACAATCGTCGCCAGTTGCTTTATTTTTCCCATTTTCGACGTTTACGCTAGGCCTACGTTAGGCCTACATTGGGCTTGCTACTGCGTTTTTGGCATTACACCATACTTTAGGCTATAGTGTAAGCTCTAATATCAAGCTTAAAACAATAGCTGCAGGAAACTATTTAGTCGTATTATACCAGAAGCCGATTTATGATCAACCTATTTGTGTATTGTGCCTACATGTAGTCGTCCTACTCTATGCACTATGCCTGCAGCTAGCGTACCTGTTTGGCTCAGCTGCAAGGCAACGACACTTTCACCATTTATGGCGAGTCGTTTGTGCGAGCCCTGAGAATATCCTCGCAATACAGAGTCCTAACAATACAATATTATATCGAGGCTTAAGCATACAAAGTTTTGCGGCAATTTTGCTTTCTTTAGTAAAAAATAGTTTCAACAGATTATTACCCTTTAAAAGGTATTGTATAAATTTCATCCAAAAATTATATCAAGACGTGGGCCCCCAATATATTTTCCTTTGATTGGTTGGCTATTCTAGTACAGGCTCAGCTGAGCTGTAACGTACGTGAGTCTGTGGGCCGCTGACCCGCTGTATCAAAGCAGCGTTGAGTGGTCTACAGGCTGTACAGGTGTGTTCTGTTCGCCGTCAAGATATGAAAGCAGGCCGCACGTTCGAAGTAAACCTAAACCATGGAAGTCGAGATATTTACTCTTTCGCTGCTTCTAGCATTCACGTCGTTAATTTCATCGGGTAAGTGCAGATCTCTAGGCCCACGCTATTTACAATAAGACAAATAATTATTCTTCATGTGTTGAAAATTTGGTTGTATGAGCCTAGTCATCAAATGAATGATAGCGTAAGGATTACGATTTATTTGGTGCTGGCCTACTGTAACAAACTTTAAGTCAGGCCTACTGTTAAAATGTATCTGCATGGCTGCTGATCGTTTGTCCGACATGCAGTGGCCAGCTTTTCCAGTCTAGAGTTAGCCTCGGTATGTCTTCAGGCTTCTTTTGCAAACCTTTTGTTGTTGCATATATTTTGAGTTTGCATTGAGTTGTAACGATGGAACCCCGACTTAAATTTAGTAGCGTTTGAAGATAAAAACTAACATTCCTACTGCTTAGCGATCGTTGCATGGCAGTTATCGTTTCTTGTTGAAGCCTAAATGCAGCCTTGGTGAATGTTGCATACATGCGTGTAGACCAAGTGTGTCCTGTATGTGTGAGTCAGGTGGCGCCATCCAGTGCTTCCAGTGCGACAGCAATGAAGACGACTCCTGTCCGTCCTGGCAAGCCTTCGACAGAAACATTAACGCGCTCGTCGACTGCACCAGCTTTGAGGCGCGGACACCCGGAACGTTCTGCCTCAAGATCACCCAACAGAGTCCCGGCTGTAAGCCTGCATTTCCTCGGTCGATGCGCTATCAAGATATACATCTCTGTATTTAATTATCATTAAGATGTGCTTTAATATTTGCAAATATTATTACAAATTTGGTATTTCTAATTGTCAAATTAATTAAATTAATTGCTCTCTCACTTTCTCTAAACGGAGCGACTTTTAACCTGAATACGTTAGCAATTAATAGTACGCTAATGATTGGTTAGAATAGAATGTTTTCGTGCTCAAGATTATTCTGAAGCTTTGTAGATCGACTGGATTAGCTTTAGTTTGGATTATAGCTAGGATTATAGGCTATTTTTAGAAATATTTTATGAGTCTTAGGACATGTTATGTACAATGCTTTTCATTCAATTAATCATTCAATTAATCATTCAATTAATTAAATTACAAGAAGTGAGATATAATGTGAAGCCACAGTGATGTCTGACAGTCTGCAAGTTTAAATATGAAGTTGTAGGCTACATTATAATTTTATTTTTTAACTCGCAGCTTTGTCTTTTAGCAATGTTTAGAAATTGTTGAAGAACTAACTATTAAATTTCAGGGTATGGCTGGATCAAAATAACAAGAAGATGTGGTTCAAGATCTGACACTGGTGAGCATTCATAATATTGAGTGAAAGTAGAGCATTCTCTCTTTAGTCATTTGAAAGTATGGTAGTTTAACATTAAATAGCTTTTACATTTGACGCTGGATTTGTGAGACTTTAGCAATTATACTGTTGCAAATTAAGCATATATCTAATACAATGAATTACTTAAAAAATGAACAAAGTTACAGAGCTTTTGTCTAGCCACGTTGTGCAGATGGCGGTACAAAAGCTCTGTAACTATATGACATCTAAACCTCAGAGTTAGACATCATTTTTATATGCTACATTACAAGCGGTGTCACTACAGGCTGTACAATGAGGCACGCGTGGGGGTAATCTCAGATAAATGGGGCGGGGCTTGTCTCGCGGGACAAACCAATTACCAACCATCAACAACTTGATTGACAGGATCACGACCTACACATATCCAATCGCAATAATTCAAAATGATAACCTATAATTCAAATCTACATGTCAGTAGACCCTTAATTCTGCTGCATGGAAGTGATCAGGCATGCGCATTCCAATCTTGTAATTCTGTGCTACATGAACGTCATGCACTATTGCCGCTATGTTCCGGAATAATTTAAAGCGTTTAATCTTGTTGGTTCTCTTTGTTCAGGCGTGGCGTGGGGCTGCCGATGGGTGTACATGGACAATGGGGTCTGGGTGGAGATGTGCTACTGCGACGATCGCGATGGATGCAACTCCGCTCTGAAAGCGTCTCCAGCATCCACTGCCGTCCTACTTTCACTAACGACACTGACGCTTCTTTTCGTCCTTCTTAGGCATTGACAGCGTGAAGGATGATGGATGTTCAAGAGTTTTTTTGCTTGTACAGTTGTAATCTTATGTATTGAATTCTTATAAATTCAGAGCTGTGGCTGTATTGATGGAAATGGCCTGGTAGAATCATTTTCAAGCCACTGGTCAGCGGCGGTTTTAGCCTCCCAAAAGTGGGGGGGCAGAATCGGGACAATTTTTTTTTTGCTAGGAATAGTTCTGTTCTGAGTGCATACCAGGCAGACTCGTCGAGGCTCACTTTGTGTCGATTAGGCACGTTGACTGTCGTGGCGTTCTGTCTGTTCTGAACTGAACCGAACTGTTCTGTTTTGAACTGTTCTGTTCTGAACTGTTCTGTACTGAATTATTCTGTTCTGAACTGTTCTGAACTGATCTGTTCTGAACTGTTCTGTTCTGAACTGTTCTGTGCTGAACTGTTCTGTTCTGAGTGCATGCTTTGCTAAGCTTTTACCTTAATTTTCTACTGATTTCCAGTCGCTAGGAGGTGCAAAATTAATATTTTTAGAGAAGCCATGAAACTTCTAAAAATTTGTATAGAAATAAAGAGTGCTTAATTAAGTCTTGGCATTGGGCCTCAAAATAACTCATAGTGCAAATTGGGGGGGCAAGGGCAGTCAAAAAAAGTGGGGGGCAGGGTAAACAAGTTGGGGGCAGCTGCCCCCCTGCCCCGGGCTAGAACCGCCACTGCCACTGGTATTGAGTAACACTATTAGGCCTAGTGATTAACGTTCTACTTTTTCTGGTTAAGAGCAGTGAGAGATCAGGTGACTTCGATACCAAATATTGCAAATTGATAAGCACAGGGTGAGGTTAGCATCAAGTGGATGGATACAACTATTTGTCCATTCGAAGTACCAGTTTACATGTACAGAAACTTGCCATTCATCTAAACTAAATTATAAGTTTCATCTGAAAATGCCAGAGACGTCCTAGAAAAGAGTCTTTGAGTAGATTATACACGCTGACACATCTATGCTTTTATAGAAGACATTCAAATATGAAATCTGTTCTATCTGCAAAAATTGGTTAACGTCATGTTAATGGTTTACACCGTTATTTCTTGCTGGGCCCTAGGCCCTATTAACATACGCTATTATTGTCAAAGGATTTGTATACAATATACTCGATCGTAACACCGTGGACTCGAAATGACCCATTGGATCATTTCGAGTATCATGACATGTCGTTTATATCATGTCATGTCACGTATCTAATTTTTGATTCGAATTACCTAGGTTTATTAAACGAGTGAAGCTGAGCTTCAAATGTGCTTGTTAAAGATTTTTAAATGTCAAGATATACATAAATATTTTTATACTTTATGTCCAAAGCATTGTCATCTAAAGGTAGTAGATATAATGTTATTCAACGATTAAGCAAGCAGTACTGTTAAGGCACTACAATACATTTCCTGGCTCCTCAGCGCGCTTTATTTTAAAGCCTATTGTGAAAATTGGGTGGACATTGGTGCTGAAGTTCGTGTTAAGTAGTATTTGCTAGTATTTGCAGAAAGACACTGGATAATGAATATCAACTATAAAAGAAGAAGAAGATGCGCATGCAAGAAATTCTCTTCAAAATCTCAAAACGTAATAAAACGAACTGTAGTTGGCTCAAAACCTTAAGGTTTAAGGCTAACCAAATGGGCGTAATTAGCAAAAAAAAACTCTAGTTAAGCTTAAAGAACTATGAGGAACCCTGAACTAACCCAAACTATGATCATACGGAACACTGTATAGTGTTAAATAACTGTAATATAACCCAGTGCCAGTCTTTAATAACGTTACGAGCCTCTGTTCTACCTTTTCCAAAACAAACATGGCGAGTTCTCGGGGTTCCCTGGGAGGCCAGCAGCGCTCTGGAGTCGCCCCCGCCTCCCCGCCCCGCCGCACAAGCCGCCGCTCCTCCAGGACCTCCGCCCCGCGCCCCTCCGACACTAAACACGCCCTCAACGGCCACTCGTCGCGGGCGCACCGCGGCCCCGAGGATCTCCGACGGTCCCTCAACCCCGAGACATCTCGGTCTCGATCCCCGAGGGGGGTCTCGAGGGGCGCCCTAGTAGAGGACCCGAGGCGCTCGTTGGACAGCGTGCGCAGGAGGTCCGCGGAGGTCAACCAGGACCGACTCTCCCGCCGCCGCCGGACGGATGAATTTGACAGTCGGAATGGACGAACCAGGGGGAGTCCGAGAAACGTGGCGAGGACCCCAAGGGACCTGGAGAGGGGAGGCCCTCGGACCAAGTACGAGCTGATGTCGCCTGCAGAGCTGAGGGAGGAGAAGGGGAGGATCGAGGCGGGCATCAAGCAGGCGACGGTGTTCGACGAGGAGCAGTGCAGGGAGATCGAGCGTCAGATCGATAAGATGGTGAAGATCGCTGACAGGAACGAGTACATGCAGCACACGGTGGACAGGACCCCGCTGAGGCAGGCTGCTATATGGTGGATGCGAACAGCATTTGGATTTGTACTGTCTATTTGTATACTGTTTGGTACATGAACTTTATTCGCCACATTTAGCTTAATGAGCAGAATTTAAGCACAGAATGTTATATCCGGATTATATGTTTTTTTGGTGAAGTTCTTGAAGTTAAAGTTTTGTTTTTTTAGTAAAGTTCTAGAGAGCTGGCATGAAAATTTTGGAGGCATTGGTGTATTTTCAAAGGAATACAATTTTTTGTACAAATTTGCAAAGATGCCGTTGTTTTTTGTAAAAGAGGATTTTAAATACATGTGTCTAATGGATGACAAGTTTGAAGCTATAAATTATTTTGTTTCAGAGTCAAGTACTTCTTTGGTGAGGGTTACACGTATGGGTCTCAGATGGCGAAGAAGGGACCGGGGCAGGAGCGTTTGTACGCCAAGGGGGAGGTGGACGAGGTCCCGAGGTGGATCCTGGACCTCGTTCTCCAGCCACTCGTCGATGCCAAGGTGCGACTTTAGTTGGGGGTCTGGATCTGATTCTGATTTTGTATTGCAGGTATTTATATTCCTATTTTGTGGAGTATCTATTTGTTATAAAAAGGGAAGTTGAATTTAGCATCCTGTTGCTACCGCCTTCATTTATTTCGAAAGGGTCTCAGAAATATTGCGCCTGGTGGTGACCGGTAGTGAATGCTTAATTAGTTTCAAAAGGGCTTTTTTAGACTTTCAATTTATCGTTCGGTAGCGATCAGTTGTTACTGCCTTCATTTATTTTGAAAGGATTTCGGCAATTTTTAATTGCTCTCATTCATTGAAAAATGGTTTAAATTGGCCCTTTATATTTATTGCTTATGTTTAATATTTGTGTATGGAATCCAAGAGTACAATTTGGAATGGCAAGATAAATTTGGCTTCATGAGTGAGTTAAACTGTTGAAATAATGACCTAAATTGCATAATAAAATTCCCAATACGTTGTTAAAGAAATTCAAACGATTATATAATTTTTCCAGAATTTTTGCGTTGTTGTGTATGCTTTTGCCATACACAGCCATGCCCAAACAACCTCACACAGTCTCTAACTCCGACTTTGCTCTATTGCATTGAAACTACTGACGGCTGCTGCTCAGGTTATTCCAGAGGGTTTCGTCAACAGTGCCGCCATCAACGACTACCTGCCGGGAGGCTGCATCGTGTCGCACATCGACCCGCCGCACATCTTTGACCGCCCCATCTACACCGTGTCCTTCATCAGCGACAGCGTACTCTCCTTCGGCTGTCGCTTCTCCTTCAAACCGATCCGCTGCTCGCGGCCCGTGCTCGCGCTGCCCGTACTGAGGGGCCAGGTCACCAGCATCAGGTTAGGGCTCGGTTGGACGGCTTTGTATTGTATCATACGCGTTTGACTTATATGTGATAGTTTAAATGTAATTTGGGTCGTTTTTGATTTAATGAATGCGATCGATTTTGTTTTGTAGATTTGGTGAGTTTTTTGTGTGGATGGGATCATTTACTATGAATGGTTAAATTGTTGCATTGGCAAATTATGTTAGAAGGAAGGCATGCATTGCCTCGTATGTGTATTTCTTACTCGAATCTGTCGAAGTACGACGCTCTGTGTGCAAAATTTGTAGTCTATTTAGAGCATCAATTGGCAGAGTCCCACCGCGCATGAGAATGAAATATATTGATGGTGCTAAGTTAATGCAAATCGTTGTGAAGATTCATACAGGGTGTCTAAATTTCAATTATTTCTAACTATGAATATCATCATTGTCCTACTTTTATTTATCGGATGGAACGTTACAAAGTTTGTCGCTTATTGAGTGACCCGCTTGAATGTTGTTGTTGTGGACAGTGGATACTCTGCCAATGAAGTGACTCACTGCATTCGTCCGGAGGACATTACGTCCAGGAGAGCCGTCATTATTCTTCGCCGGTTTGTCTCCATTTTTGGATAATTTTTGAATGATTCTCTCAATTCTAATAGCCAGTAATAATTTTTTTTTTTTTGCCATGAAGTCTATTGCAACTTTGCCAATGGCTGCAGTCCCGGTATTGCGTTCTCAAAAGAGTTACTGTTTTTGGACTTTACCTTCTATACAAATTGGAATGTATGTTTGCTAACCAAAATGGTGATGAAAATAGTGTAGAGCAAGTTAATGTGACCTGATATATTCAATAGTTTGAGTTCTGATATGACCTTGGTGGATCGAAAGTATTAAATCAAGTTTCATTGATCATCAACGTGCACTGATTTGAGAATTGAAGCATTAGTATAAATTTTTTATTTTAAGTTTGCGACAAAGACACTTGACACGAAATCAAGTCAAAACCCTTGCTGTTGCTGCCCAGAGTCCTGCCCGACGCCCCGCGGGTCCCCCCCATCATGCCCCCGCCCCACTCCAATCAAGGAGACTTTGATTCGCGCCGCTCCGGTCATCATTCCTCCCCTCGCAAGCGTCCCATCAATGGCCGCGGCGATGCTGGTCGTCGATATGGGCGTGACGCGAGTCTTGTGTCGTCCAACGGGTCAAGCTCGACGAAGCGTGTCGCTGGCGACGCGAGGGTTGTGTCCACGCTGACGTCGCCTGCAAGGCGTCGCATCGTCCACACACTCAACCAGCGCGACACTGACTCGGATGACTCGAGGCGCGGCGTGCAGCAGCGCGGCCACAGGGAGGGAGGGCTGAGCGTGAAGATCGACAACAAGATGGCGGCGGGACACAAGCGCCGCAGGGGAGAGAGGAGCGTCGAGGCGAGGGTCGAGTCTGAGTCGTCAGACGGGGAGGACGGGAGGGTCATGGTGGTGCCCCGCGTGTCTCCACGCAAAGCGGAGGGGGAGGAGGGGAGAAAGAAGAAAATGTACCGAGTCAAGAGATCGTTGTAGGCGCGAGGGGAAGGGAACTGAACGTACTGCAGCTGTGCGAGGGTAATGCTGAAGATTTGTTTAAATCGCGCACTGAAGTAACCACATGTGCCGTGCGCTATTGAATATATATTTGAATTGCGTGAGATCCATTCAAACAGTATCGGGTGGATTGAATATATTCGGATTGTGCGCAGCGCTAGATTTCGTATTACAGCTGTACGCGTCTAATTGAACGCTGTATTTAAATTGTACGCAATAGTTTGAATGTATGCATGGTTTGTATAGATGTTCAAACTAGACGAAGGATGAGTTTGGGAACTTGGCAGCGTGATGAGCATTCATACAGCTATAGTCGCTTGATGACGCTGTGATCTACATTTGGTGCATCATATGCCGCACATTTTTCACAATTTTTAGGGAGTCGCCCGTCCCGATATAAATTCTTTTTCAATTGATATAAAAAAATTCCTGAAAAATTTGAAACAGTTGGCTCATCATAAAGAGCCACCCACTATCACTTGAAATATAACAATGTTTGACAAGATCGACCATATTTAACATTGTCGAAATGGTTGCTGTAATTAGTTCAAATATAGTGTAGTATAAGTTTAGAGTGTCTAATTCAACTGCAAACTTCTGTTGGGGACATCGTGTCAATAGATAATTAATACTAATTCACTCCAGCCTCTTAAAAAAAGTTCTGTTCACTCAATATTGAAAGCCTTGACGGCTTTCGATATTGACCCAATGAAACAATTTAAGACTAAGGAGAGTGTGATTGAAGAATGTCCGGGCGTTTGATGCGCCCTAATCTATAAGGGTTTCATTCTTGCTGCAATTGTCATTATTGTTGTAAACTTACTGGTTTTATGGCATTCCTATACTTCACGCATTGGCACGCGTGCTATTGCCAGCGTCGAGGAGTTAAAATTATGGTCTTGATTTTTTATTTAAGTTTTGACTAAGTCAAAGTTAAGGCATCTTGAACAAGGGTTGAATCTGTGAAATTTAGCCCTGCAAATGCGTGATATATAGGATCTCCGACTTCTTTCTAATAAGCATCTTTGCATTCTTTAAGTAGAGATGCAAACCCTACTGGATGAATGCGTAAAATTGTACTGCATCCAAAGTTTGATATGCATAAGTGACTGCCATTTTGTAACTTTATTTTGTGTTTTGTTGATTTTTGAGATCAGAATGTGTGCACAACAGCTGGTGGGCATTATTAGTGTCATTCACAGAACGTTGATGAAAGCAAGCGTATACTCTATGCGTAGGACTACTCGGTGCGTAGGACTACTCGGTGCGTAGGACTACTCGATTTGAAATGATTGCGATAAACGATTGTGTTGTGTTGATAGTAAAGTTCAATGCAAATGTAGTTGGTACATTATAGCCGAAAGATATAAATAAGTGTATAGGAGGAATGCACACAATATGTACAGTGTGGTTACAAGTGGATTCTGTTGATCTGATTGTTCACTCGGTGATGTTTGATTTCTGTTTTGCATAGCAATGTCATTAAGTGTACGAAGTACTGCAAAGAATTGTAACCTTGCGTATAATTTTTTAATATCTGTATGCAATGGGTAGTCCCCAAAAACTCTAAAAATATGTGCAGATAAATTTTCGAAAGATTAAACCGCGAAAATAACATGCAGCTGAAATTTCATGTTTTAAGTATTTTGGCTAGTACTTAATGGTGACACTACATGCTCTAGAGCCGATGGCTTGTAGAGTCCGTGCAGTTAAGGTCAATTACAGAGTGCAGCATAAAAAAATACCCCCCTAGCGAATTCGCGGTAACTCGACCAAAAATGGATATTTTTGCTTCGTCTTTACAGCGATTGTAGCTAAGATAATTTGTTTTTTAGGAGCACATTAAAAAAAACTAGGAGTTTAAAAAAATTAGGAGCACATTTTTTGAGCTTGTCCAATAAAATCTCATGAATGAACGAGTGCCACCAGACTGTACAAACAAGAACTATGACTGGTGATGGCTCTGAATCGTTTACAACATAGCGGCTGTAGTTGTGGGTAAATTATTATCAGTTGTAGTTTTATTCTGGAATGTCCTCTACGGAAACATCATCAAAACGCTAGTAATATTGATTTGAAAACAAATCAGGGCTCGGAGTTTTATAATGGGATAGGTTGACATAATGACAGTCGTATAAATTTAGCTCTTCGTAATTTTGATCGTTAATATTTTGTTAAGAATAATTCGGAACGAGTCATTGGCAAGGGTTATCGCAAGAAGAGAATCGAATCAAAAGAACAGAATTATTTGTTGCTATTTGCGCTGCAATTTTAAGTAGTAGTGTAGCTTCATCGCTACTTACATTTTATACCATGATCGACTAGCTTTGAGTCCGCATCGATTGCTAGCGTTAATGTCTTGATATAGACGTGGACACTATCGTTAACTAGCTTCATGAATACAACGAAACCATCGAATGGCTTTTTTGCATTAACTCTGCTCACTGTTTCATTGTCTGACTTTTAAATTTTACGTTAGCTTAATAAAAATGTACTGTCAATTTATGCCTTTATTTACAGCTGTGCAAATAGCATAAAAAGCTCTATGTACACTATACATTAACAAGACAAATGTAAAAGACATCCACAGTTCCAGTTCACACTCAACAGTTCCTTATGTACTCTACAAGTTAATGTCTACTCTATTTTGAAGAAGAAACCAACAATAAGTAAAGCCCTTAATAATAAAATATGTAAAAAAAATGATTATGATCAAAACCACCAAAGAGCTCAATGCTAATTATTAAACATAATACTGTTCTCTTCATGATTTAACTTTTGTAGCAAAATAATTATTTAAAGTAGAACAAGCTATACACTTACGTGTATCAACAGCATACATTTTAAAAATGAACCTAAATTAAAGATTCCACACATGCAGTGAGTGTTCATAGAATGCACACGATGCAACGAGTCGACAGAGTTTATCAGTTTGAGCATTTTCTGTGTAGCGCTTGGAAGCGCCAGGCTCCAACTCTCCGCACTGCGTAGGGGGGAGCGCTGAGAGCGTAGTGCTACACCAGTCTCCACCATAGACCAGCGAGCCGTGATCCATGTAGGATGCAGAGATTGGCTGACTTGCTGCAAACATGAAAGAACTCCATCAGCTACAAATAAATAAATATTCAGATAATCTGTATTCAAAATTAGGTAACAAAACTATACATCAAAACGCACTGCGGATTACTTAAAATATTTAAATTAGCACTAGTGCAAACGATGGCCTCTGATTTGTAAATGACTAAATAATTGCCTTGCGACATCTAGCAGTCTAGTACACCTTATGCAACAAGATGTTGCATAAGGTGTACTAGGCTACTTTATATATATAACGATTATAGTTACAATAATCTTTTAAAGATTATTTACTCTGAACAAAAGCAAACCGTAGACCGATTTTCTATCATTACAAACATTTAATAATATTGCATTTAGCAATATTCCATGTATTATACCAAAAGATCCAACTCGCAGTAACCGAACTGATTCATTTTCCTATATAGAGCATCATATTTATCAGAGTATCTTAGAGTATCACATTTATAGAACGTATATAAGCACCGGGTACCTTGTATCAAAATGAAGAATACTACCCTATGTTATAACAAGATAACATTTAAAGTCATATTGCTCTGTGCACACGTAACCTCACAGACTACATAGAGTGAAGAAGACAAGTAGAAGAGGCAAAATCAGCGCGGTGCTAAACACCTTGAATATCTGAGCAGTTTAGGATGTGGACGCCATTGTGCATGGCTACAGACAGAAGATTCTCTCCCGTCCTGTCCCACTTGAGGCGCCACACCCCCCCACCAACACACGTGTTGGAGAGGGGGGCGCGCAACTGTCTCGTGTCCCATAGCAGCACATGCTCATCGTAACTGTACACACCAGACAACTACTCCAGATATTCAGCAACAACACCCAATTTGAAAGTAAATATTTGATCTTCATTTTATGTTAATATCTGAAGCTAGATACTTAGCTCAATATTTCTATGAGCAGAATAAATGAATTATTGTCAAATAAACAGAAAGTCATTCTAAGCAAATAAATTAGACAAGGAATAATCATATATGACTCTAGAGTTAGGTACCTAACAGGCTGTGCAATACAAGAATTGAATATTTTGGCAATGTTTGTGAGCTGATAGATTCTATGTTTCACACAATACATTCAAAGCCCAGATGAATCATTCATATAACCAAAGATAGCCAAATTCAGAAATAAAAAAACAGTACTAAATAGTAGTGTACATTACTGAGTAAATTAATTGCTGACTCTTCTTTGGAGCCAGGGATGCAAATTTAACCTATCCACACGATATAATTTTTAAAAGTGGATTTGAAATCCATACTATGCCATATCAAGAGAGAAAAGTTTATTGAAATACTTCCATGTTCAATATAACTGAGAAGTTGTCAGACCTGCCAGTAGCGAGGATATGCTCTTTCACTGCATTGGACTGAATGCTGCAAACTCCCATTGAATGCCTGACATTTACACACACACACAATCGAGCATTACACGAGCGGCTGCAAGAAGTTAACGATTCATACAGGCCCACTAATAGTTAAACTTTATATGACACGAGCAACGGAAATTAGTCAATTTCTACAATTATTTTAAGTTTAAAGTTGCAATCAATACTTGATTAGTGCATGATTTATTTGAATTTAGATTTCATGATTTTGTGAATTTCCAAGGCTTGTGATATATAACCCCAGGCTTAGGAACATAAAGGCTACTATTATGAATGATGAATGAACAACTTGCTTGTAGTGTTAAAAGCGCTTCAAACACATGCAAATTTGATGCACGTAAATGTCATATACCACGACTTACTCAGAAAGTGTTGTTGTCGGATTAGCCAGTGAAGTCCGAGTGTCCCAAACTTTCAACTTACAATCATCACCGCCTGACATAAACATCAATGAAAAACTCAAGTCAGAATTGAACAGTAAATGGTAACATAAATTTAATAACCAGCCATATAAAAGCTCAATTTATTATTATTTAATCCGTTTTTTCTGCAAAACTTTTGCATTTCTTGGGCAGTAGTTCAGAAACCACAAATCAATAACAAATTATAAATCAATCAAAATTCTGTAATTAAATTACTGATATTGCTTAATGACAACACAAATGTTTTGGATGGTCAATAGGTTAACTAAGGATTTCGAACAAAAAAACTTTGAAGTTTTATCTAGTACTGCAACATATTCTGCATCATAAATTATTGACATTAAAAACTAAATCCTGCACACAATTGCTTATAAAATATATTCTTTTTCTAATAATTTGTGAAGTGTCAGCCTCCTATAGTGCTACAAACCAGAGTAGACGACAGCGGTGCTGTGGTAATCAAACGCAGCGATCCAAGCTTCGTAATCGTGCGCCTTCCACGCATTCACCACACTTGGTCCCTGTACTCCAACATCGATAAGAGCAAGACTACCGTCAGAGACACTCGCTACTATCTTTGTCTCACTGCAACAGAACCATCATGACAGCTTGGTGTATCAGTATATAAAACGAGATGTTTAACTTGTCTGCTTCATTTCATATATTCCTTTTAAAAATTTACATACATGAAACAATAGAATTACATTCCATATTATTATTTAAAAAATCATGAAGTCTAAATAGCGACAGCATTACATTCTTTGTAGTGTAGGCCTAGTTGTAAGCAATGGCGTAAAAGAATGCCAACATTGGATTTCTTGGAAAATAACAAAAAGCCTTCAATTTACATAAATTTATGAGGTGAACTAAAAAACCACTAAAAATTAACGTCATAATTTAGGTCCATATTTATCAGAAAAATATCCTTTAAAATTGTACATCATCAACGTCATCAATTTCATGACATTTCTCCATGATGGAAGTTGATCGTGCTGGAGTCTCAACATCTTTTTTTCCATAATGGTAATTTTAATTGAACATATACAAAGGACCAATGGTATTAAGTGAAGATAAGCACAGTTACAAAAAACTCACCCGTGATGAACAGCATTTGACCAATCTAAAGAGAGCGCCAACTTTCCTTCGACCAACTCAATCATTTCACTTTGAACGCACTGAAATTTGAACGACTCGTCCGATATGGATTCAGACAGTTCCGAACACTCTAGTCGCCAGATTGAAACGCAACCAGCAGCATCGGCCATTGCAAACACTGGCCGCTCTCCCTGGCCCAGCCGCTGGGACCACTTGATGTCCAGTACGGCTGGAACATCGATGGGCTGCGCAGGTACAAGCGATGTCGATGGTTGCCTCGAGACATTTGGTTCACCGTCATCTTGATGTAATTCAAAAGCAAGAAGACGCCCGAGTCTCTGGTTTTCAACCAAGGCGCTTTCATTTTCCTCAGTCATGTCTTGTTTCTCCTGTAATCATACAATAATCAATAATGCAAATCTGAGACCATCAATCAAACAAAACACTTAGGCTGAGTTTTTCCATCGAGTGTTAAAATTTAATCCGAGGTCATGACGTCATCACACCCAATGAGCACGTTGAAAGCCTAATCTATGGTTAATTTAGCGCCATGTAATTGGTTTTTGCAGAATAAATCTCGGATTAAAATTTTAACGCTAGATGGAAAAACCCAGTCTAAGATATGAATAATTGACAACTTGGATTAACTAGCAGAATATCAGGCTAGATACAAAGAGAATATTATAACTTGAATAGTGCAAAACTACCGGCATTATATGGTTTTTAGGTCCATAATGAAAATTAAAGATCTGCAATTGAAATAGTATAATATGTTGCCAATGTAGCTAACAACATTGTTAATACCGCCCCATCATTTGACATGGATACGCATAGAAGGCTAACTCTATCAAAAAGATATTCAAAATGCCACATAATTGGATGTAAATATTAAGTACAATGCGCTAATGAACATCATCTTACGAGTTGGTACGTGCCGCAGAGTAGCACATGGTGGTAGCCCTCAATGGGACACCACTCGACTGAGTCAGCCGTATACACTGTGTCCACAGTATGCAGATGATCTATGTCAGGTGAAGTAGCCCATTCACTCGTTTCATTTTGTTCCGACATCTTGCTGAAAAAGACAAGAGACAGATAAAATAAATGGAATTCATCACCATAATAGCCTACATTTTAAATTTATATCAAAATCCTTTGACAGAGCACATCTAAAAATGCCTTTATTGCATGCCAACTGGTTGCAAACACACGACAGAACAGATCGTTATCATAAAAACAAAACGGTTTTGATAAATATTCATGCATTTAAGTGATTTCGATAAGCCAAATAGTAAAGCATTATTCCAAAACTATTATTATATAATAGTATTGGTCCCAACTTAAAAAAGAAGAAATGCGCCGTGGCTGCGGCTT
>JAQIWG010000025.1:0-61437 GCA_034695025.1 Chamaedrilus cognettii | reverse complement strand
GATTTTATTTGTTTTAAATTTCAGTTAGGATAAGATTTCAGAAAATCTTAAGAAATATACGTAAATGAGGCCCCAGGCTTTCAGTGTAATGATTGGATGTAATGACGTCATGACCTCGGATTAAATTTTAACACTTGTTGGAAAAACCTGGCTTAAAGATTGTAAGGGCGATGTCGACATCTTGAAAGCCTTCTGTTTGACCTGAAGCTTAATAGTCAGTCGCGCTATCAGAATCGTGAGAAAAGATCTTTAAGAAGAGAAATAAATGTGCCTACCTTTCAGAATCGTAGATGGAGGCCTACAGTCTGCTCGAATAAATTTGACTAAGTAGGATATTATTTGGCTACTAGCTAGGCTAGTATTATATTAATCATCAAAGTAAACATAATTACGATTTTTGTTAATTAATATTGTTAGTTTTGAATAATCCATTTACAACCTAGAAATGATGACGATGAAGAATAAGATAGAGAGCGATATTAAGGAAACTGAGACGATTATATTTTGTTTATATTTAGTATTAATCCAGAACAAGAGAATAAACCAGATGATATTAATTATGTCAATTTGTCTTTCATTTCAGATTGTACTGCAGTGAACCTGATATGAATGAACTGACATTCTTCCAGCTACAAACGAAGCTCATGACTGTGGTGCTTCAAAGTTCAAGCTCTGGAACCGCTTTATATGGCCTGACAGTCTTTCAGGTATCTCATCAACTCTTTGAGTCCTTTCTTACACAGCTCTTCAACTGTCTAAGCTCCTTTAAAGAAAGAAATTTTAAATTTCTCACATTCACAAAAAAGTATTCAAATCTGCTCTATGGTCATAAAGATTATTACCTTGCAAGGCTTTTCAGTCATGTACGCGTTTCATGCAGGTTTTGAATCACTATTTAAACAATAAAATCTAATTGTTTGTCAACACCTGTCTTACTGTGTGCCACTCACCATTGGCAATTGATGCAGAGCGCACGACGCCGCGCTCATAATTCATAATGGCATAGAATCTTATTCAAAAGATCTCATTATCTTCCATTGCAGTCGATTTTCGAATTTCTAGCAGGCAAAATCAAACTTTTATATGCATTCTCATTGACTTTATTTTCGACAGGATTACGTGACATGGACAGTGGGATCACAAGACCTGCAGTTTGCCCAACAGTCAACAAGCGCAGTCCTCATCGCGTCATCGCAGAACACAGCGAGCGGCGTCGCACACACTAACTCATATGACGTCACCACCTACGGCACTTACCTCCAGCCTAACGTCACGAGTGAGTGCAGCTTCAACTTATCGTTCTTCTTTCACACCGTGAAGACAATTTTTCAAATAATACCATTGATCTTTTTGTGATATTTTATGCTTTCAATCGTTCATGTGAATCCGTAATAAGATGTTCAATTAAATAAGTTGTATGTGTTTAAAGATTGGTATCGATGTATGATACGCAGCGATCGATTAAGAATCTTTTAAATGTTCTAGAAAGAGTTTTGTTTTGTTACTTGCCAAAATGTTACAAAATAATGTTTTCTGCATAGTTTGTTAGGATCTCTTTTCAAACAATACAATGCCTGTGTGCGTTGTATTCGCTGCTGCAGCGAGTTGCATTGGGAATGCGTGTGAGCATCACTGTCACTCGCTGCCCACGCATGGTGTCTGCTCCTGCGCCATTGGCTACCAGCTACAGCACTCAACTGCCTGCGTATCCAGTACGTCATGCATTATAGTACTCTATCATATTAAATCTGCATTAAGTTTATGGAAAGCCTTGCGTAAGATATATTTTATTTTGAGTAACATTTGAATATCATTGTGCCTTTTGAAAGCTCTAACAAAAAACCATTTAATACGACATTGGCCTGTCATAGTGAGCAGCCTTTGTGATTTTTTGAACAAATTGAGCTGTTATTTTAACGGCCTTAAGATATAGCGTTCTTATTTAATCTGTTTGGTGTAGTATACGCATATACGCCTAGATGTTCACTATGACTGTGCGACTCCTACTATCCCTGATACAGCACTTTAAAAATTATTAATAATTATGATAACTCACACACACACTCGCGTTTGTGGCCGCATTCCCTGCTTACGCAATAGTAGGCCATTTTAATGAATGATTATAATTCACTAATAATTTCAATAGTCATAATAAATAGGCTCTATTTATATCGTGAACTCATAATGGTGATGATAATTATCTGTCAGCGTAAACCATTGCTGCACGCTATTTATTGACACATCCTACGTCCAATGCGCTCAGATTTGGTCCTGGATCAGTTCCTCGTGGTCGTCGAGCCCTACCACAAGCAGATCTACCAGCTGGACACGAGTCCTAGCGCCACGGCGGGGGTGCAGGGGATCAAGGTGCCCCCCATGGACTACCCTGTGGGGATAGAGGTGGACGGGCCGGGGGGGAGGGTCTACTGGATCGATCTGATCAGCAGAGTGATTAAGACGAGCGACGTGAATGGGAGGAACAGCAGAGTGCTCTACCAGATACCACCTGGTCCGTGTATAGATACATAGCCCCTAGCGATTAGTAGTAGCAGTTTCAGTCATTGTTTACTTGAGAAACGTTTTCTCTACGGAATTATGCTCTTTGTTTAAGAAGATTCAATAATTTGTATAAATGATTAGTAGCAAAAGTTTTATTCAATGACATAGTTTTGGATAGACATTATAAAGAATATTTATATAAGAATTTTTTATTATCTATATAAATTATTAATTTTCCAAAAACATTATATGCCGAATGGCTGACAATAATAAATGCCTGAACGAGTGTATTCAATCATTTTATTCATAATTCTATTCTTCTCAATTAAATTTGTCTTTTCTTTTGATAAATGGGAACACTTGCGTTTTTTTGGCAAACAATGCTCAATATGTACACTCGCATAAAAATTCTCAACTCCTTTGAAACTTTCAGAATTACGTGAAGCAATGTGAATGACATTTAGCAGCGTGTTTGTTGTTCAGGATCGAGTCCGCGTCGTCTAGCGCTCGACAACTCGACGGGACGTCTCTACTTCACCGACTTCACCCTGGGGGCGATTGTTGTCATGGACGCGTCCTCGGGCGCCAACAACCGCACGCTCTTCTCGGGCCTCCAGGGCCCCATCGCTCTCGCGCTCGACGTTCAGCGGGGGTAAGCGCTTCATCAAGATATAATCAGGGTTGTAGACTGGCAGGAGGGGGGGGTTGGAGATTCAAACCAACCACGGAATGGAAAACAAAAATTATGTTTTTTATCTAGAAATATCTTTTTAAAAGTTTAAAACCCTGCCTGGATTACCCCCTGGTGCCTGGTAAAACCCCTGCTTTAATCTTTGAAAAGGCATCCAAAATCATCCCTCAAATATTTAAAACTACCATAGGATTTTATTGTAAGAAAAAGATAAGCACTGATAATTCTGGCCTGAAAAATCTCTGTTAGACTCCCCGATCGTGAGTTCTGCGCGGGAGGGAATCTAATATCTTTGACTATATTTGATTATTCAATATTGTTATACAAATTGGCAATGCAACTTTTTGTCATTGCTAACTGCACTGCTCTCTTCTATAAGCTGGAACGGGCGTATGAATATAGCAGCGAATGATATACAAAAACTATCTGAGTGACTCTTTACCATGCTGAGTTTCACGGCTTTCTTTTTTTTCATCTAATTTGCATTCAACAATGACGGCATCTTCATTGCAAAGCTCCAAAAGGTTTACACACCCTTTCTGTTTGAAATGCAGTGTTTTTATCTGTTTCCATATACTTTATTGTGTTTTTCATCAGCTTTCTTATTTGTTTGTCAGGTTCTTGTACTGGTCTGAGAGTACGCGTATCAGGAACGGTACGACTGCTGGAAAACTGAACAACGATGTCGGCAGCAATTTTGGAAACGTGACATGTCTGAGCCTGCTCGCTAATGGTTAGTTCTTGGACCATGTATTAAAATTGTTGTCAGTGGTTGCACTTTTTAGTGCGTACTATGTAATTATAGGCCTTGAGTTGAGTGGAGTTAACTTTTTAATCTTAGTGAATGAAATTTAAGCAGTTACTAAGCTATAGTGATATTAAATTTGTAGTTGCTATGTAAATTATATTATAATGAGTCTGCCTGCCGTCCAGGTTATGAGTCGTAAAAAGCTTTCTGTTCAGTCTTCAACTATTTTTCGATGATAAAAATATTTATATTGTTTTTCAAAAGCCGCTATCTAATTTTTATTTATTTAATAGAATTCTGCAAATGATCGAATAGATGCGGATGATAATAATATTATTTAATGAGTTTAAAGTCCGTTTCTGCGTCCGCTAGTGTCATCTCCTCTCGCCATAAGCAAGAATTGATTCAGAGCCAGTTGAAACTCCGACTAAGGAGCGGGATAAAATAGCTGAAAAGCAACCGGATCAGTCATTTCCTGCATCCCTTAGATAAAAGGTAGAAAATTATTATTTATTATATAATATAAAATTTAAATTATATTATTTATATACAGTATTCTTAGTAATAATGCAACTTTTTCTATGACACTGCAGCTGTAACTTTGGATGTATTTTCAGAACAACTGCTGTATGTGGGGGACAAGGATCGGGGCAGTGTGGTAGAAGTGAACATTACATCTGGTGATCAGCGTAACGTCCTCGAGATGCCTGGTGTACAGATCTACGCCCTGGCCACTGGGCCGGACTTTGTCTACTTCACCGCTTGGAACAAAACGTGAGTTCCCTAACTTTTGCAAACAGTTTCAGAATTTATAACTATTCGCTATTGTGATTATCTTCAATAAAATTAAAGTTTAGAAATTTGACTTATTGAAAATGCAAAGTTCTAATAGAATTTTTTCAATTATATTATACTTATACTGTGCAGGATCTAATCATTTCCAATATTCTAAATGACTATTTGTGGATTACTTTTGTTTGCTAATTGAAATCTGGCTTTAAAATAGTTATAAACAAAGTTTTATTTTTTTTTCACTTAATAATCTGAGTGGAAGAAAATTTGACTAACAGAACATTTGAAAATTTATTATCAAAACATACGAATCGATTGTGAATAGTTTTAACACTACACTAGGCTGTAAATAGCATTACGCGTCAATTATTTATGTGTTGGCATGGATGCAGGGCGATATTCAAGGTGTCACGCAACGCGAGTGATGCTACCAACGCTGACGTCATCACTCCACAGATATTCGCGAGATTCACCGACCTGAAATTTGTCAACCACCTTGGTTAGTAATTCATTATTTCCCTCATCAATTGTACTTATTGACCGTTATCACTTAGATTTGACTTTCGCTAGCTTCTATGGCAGTTAACTAGAGCTTAACAGATAAATAAGACTTTTAACTGCCTAGCCTCTATAAAAGGAGTTAGCTACTATAAAACTATCGCTTATGCATGATAAGATCTCCTTTAGGCATTTATTGTAAACTGTGGTGGAGCTGTGGATTTAGAACCGTATGTTGTAAAGAAGACCGTTAACGTTCGATTCTGAGCGGAGGACCACGCACAGTCTGCTTTCTTTCTTTAGTCGCTTTTTACGACTCGCCCGGGGAGCTCTAGGCTGCAAGCCAATTCCTTGTTCCCCGACTTGCAGGGGTATATTATTATAGGCAGCTGGAGGTTTTTGTGATTAAAAACTGCTTGCAACAATCGCAGGTTAGAGGTATCTTTTGCTGAAAATGGAGGTAGCCGTGGGCTTGCTTGCCATATTTTAATCTGCTTCCAATTTTTCAATGCCTTATGCTATTTTACAATATATTATATACATTTTGTGTGTAATAACTTCCGACTGGCCGTACCCCTCAACACTCATCATTTATTTCCAGTTATGCCCAACTACCTCCCCCTCGCCGCCATCATCGGCGGAGCAGTCGGCGGCTTTCTTTTCCTCCTCCTCCTCCTCCTTCTCCTCCTTCTTCTTCTTCTGCTTCTCGCGCACAAGAAGAAGGAGAAGCCCGAGATGCCAGCTCCCTTCCCCGCCGCCGCTGTCGCCAGCAACACGCTCACCTACGGCAGTGGGGGCCCCGGGGGCGCGTACGACAGCATAGTCCCATTGGGGGCTGCAGCCGTCTTGGGGGGCGGCGCGCCCCCGGGCACCACGAGGGATACCCGCAGGGACACCCTGCTGCCGGCCAACGTGAGGCCGCGCCCCGATATCCCGTTCCTCATCGGCGCGGGGGGGGCGGGGGGCGACTGGGGCAGCGAGCTGGACGGGGGCAGCGACCTGGGGGCCAATGCCTCGACGCTCACGACCACGTCGAACCTCTCAGACGGCAGCGGGCTGGCGCTGGTGGGCGCCGCGGCGGGGCTGGCCGGCGCCAGGTCAAACAGGGGCGCGCCGGCAGGGGGAGTGGATGAGGGACCAATCGCGGAAAGACCGAGCTTCTTCCAGCGACCTGCTCTGCGGCACAACATTCCAAGCGTCAAGCCCCTCCCGCCCGTCCCCACCGGGTTCGAGGTTCAGAAGAACAAGAACGTCGCGACCGTCGTGCAGCGCCTGGCCAACAGGCTCCGCGGCGGGATGTCGTCGCTCGGCTTTGGCGGGGGAGGAGACAGTTCGACGTACTTCACGGGGCCCCCCCCGGCGGGGATCGTCGTGGATCCGGTGGCTGACGAGGCGACGATCGCCCCAGGGCCCGAGCGCGCCCAGCCGCCCGCCAAGAGCTGGCCGTTCTTCATTCCGCCCAACACGCACACGCAGCCGCGCGGCTTCAAGCCAGCGTCCAACATCGTGCCGGTGGTCGTCAAGACGACGTGGGGCAGGTCGCGGGCGAAGGACGCGGCGGAGAGGCTGGCCAGCGAGGAGGCGGGGGCGGGGGCGGGCGCTCCCAGCTGAGGGGAGCGTCTCGTAGGGTTCTGAGCAGGGCTACAGCGGTCAGGAAGTGAGCGGGAGGTTGCTCTATAGGAGTTCTTTTAAAATAGTTTCGTTAAAGGTCTTTTGAGTTGGTTTTTTACAAGTTTTTCGATGCTTCATGCAATCTCGCCACCGGGTGGGGTGGGATAGTGATTTTATCTGGTTAGATCCACTTCATGTGAACTTATGACCGACAGGGGGAGAGTTTGATGAAGCGTCTCATAAATAAATGTATGAAAGAAATCAATGAAACTGGGCATGCCCAATAGATCATTGATTTCTTTTATAAATTTATTTCTGAAAGATTTATCAATTTATTTCTGAAAGGTTAATAAATTTATTTGTGAAAGATTTATTTTAAAAATTTCTGCCGCGTGACAGTGCAAGAGAAGCCAGGTCGCAGTCTATAGCAGCCGGTTTGCACATTTAAAAAACAAGAAACAGTTTTTTTGGACCCGGCCAACCTGACCCTCTTTGACCCTGGTTATGTGTCAATTTAGACGTGTTGCGTGGACTACAGGAAGTAAGAATCTCTCCGGTGTATCGAGTGCAATGGAAGACTCTAGAACAGAGTCACATGCACTCAGGCAGTTAACGTGTGTTCAGAAATGTGATAACGTTTTTTAAACTACTCGTCTATGACACATTTTTGTAGCGAATGCTTTCAATAATATAAATAGATTTGTATTTAACCTACTTGAATAGAATTAAGTTGCTTGTATAATGCACAATGGCTCTTTTGCGTCTAAGTTTTGTGACAAAATTGTCAAATTTGTGTAGATTATTGAGTTTCTAAATTATTGGTATCATTAGTTGAATGAAAGATTTGTTTTTTTATCTCGCAGAGTATAGACGAACTGCTAATCTGATAAAGGGTCCAATTCTGAAGCGTTTTGTTGCAACATTGATATCTTTTTGACTGCTTTTCGTCTATTTTGTTATTTTTCTTGCTTTTCTTGTTATTTGTCTGTTTCGCTTAGGCGATATTGCGTACTACATGTGTACACATGTATTTTATTATTGTATATTAGTGCAATGAGTGACATGTTACCCTCAAGCATCGCTCAATCTCCGATGCGCACTAATAATTATTATTATTATTGTTGTGCTTTGTTATGGCTAAGATATAGCTCGCTGCCCCTGGCTTATTCTTCTCCATCGGGTAATAAGCAGAACGATAGAATGTGGTCCGTTTGTGGTGTGGTCCGTTTAGAAAATCTAAGTTTCTGCCTGCAGATTTTGCTCAAATCAATAGGCTATTGTAGATACTTGACTAATATCGCAAATAAGGCCTCGGCTTACAACGTATCAATCAAATGGCATGATGATACGATTTTTGTTTAGCAAATCTATCCTGATTTGTGCTTCAGGATGGGTGAAGTGCATAAAATAAGTTAAGTCACAGATAAATTCTTGCTGATTATTGTATGAAATTATTACATAATTCATAATAGCAAAAGTTCAATGCAGTTTATATGATGGATCAAAATATTTTTGTGTTTTTTGCATTGAAATGTGTCTGTTGTCTTTGCTGTATTCAGCATTTGACTCAGATTTTATATTTTATTTGAAAATTCCGAACGCTCTCAAAGCAAACCATAGGAATATTTTTTTAATTCTCCATAATATCAACCTTATCTTAAGCGTGTAAACTACTTTTGAATGAGAAAGTCATCATTGATAAAGCCTCTTTTGGCATGACTATCTTGTTAATAATTATGATGATAACGAAACGTGCCATCATGAGTGGTTAGCATCACCATGACATCAGATTAGGAAGAGTGCTTAAGACACTGATTCGGCATTCAACTATGCTAATGTAGAATTTATTCTCAGAGAGACTTGATGCATTCTGATCACACAGATCACAGGCTGAAAGCTTCTGACCAGCAACGGATGGTTGTATATACATGTACGTGACAGCCAAGGCTCTGATGTATAAATGCTGCTCTGTGAGTAGGTACTAGCGCAACCGATCTGTGCTGTTTTTTGAGAAATGCATCGATATGTGTTCATTTTCGTTTTGGTTTTAGTGATCATCATTTTTGATTTGATTTACTGATCGTCATTTTCAAGTGTAGCTCAGTTTATACAGAGTTTCGGATTGGTTGCATGTTATTTATTTTTGTTTCTCTGTATGTTTCAAATTATATATTTTGTGCAACGCAAATATTAAATTCAATGTATTGAACTTGTGGTCGGTTCTTTCCAGCTTGTTAACACTTTTTAAAATAAATTATTTTATTGTACAAATTGTTTATGTGGTTTCAATTCGTTTGTGAAATTGCATATCTTTGTAATGACTGTTGTTCAATGGCTGCGCTGCAAACTTCTATTATTTGTGCCTTTCAGGCCTTAACGACATTATCTGTTCTTTCTCATGCATTTGTGTAGCTGTTGTATGTTCTAAAGCCTTTTGTACAGTCGTATATATATTAATTGATTTAGAATTTTACTCATATATAAAGACTAACTTGAGAATTTTTGTCGTATTGTCAAATAAACATTTAAAGTTTTGTACTCATTTATTTTGTTACATTACACTTGTAAAGACTGAAAGTATTGACTGTAAGAGAAAACGTGCAAGTATAATATGGCACAATTACAATGATTATTTATTTAGATTAATAATAATCATAGTTTTTTGTCACATAAACAGAAAATCAATCAGCAAACCATTATACAGACAAGCAAGCAAATTGTAATTTGTCGTGACAATCGTTTTTTATAGTCAGTAGGATCATAATCTTGACAGATTTATCAGCTTTCAGAATATACAATTAACATTAGGCAGTTACATTATATAATTTTTTTTATTTAAATATCAACCTGAATAAAATGAATGTACTTAAGTATGTTGCCGATTATCTCAAGTATGTATCGATTATCAGTAATTACAATACAAATCGTTCACAAAAATATATACACCTTTCGTAAAATATATACCCACAAACAGTCACCGAAAAATTCCTCGCTTCTCGCTACTAGAAACTTCTGCGTTCCCCGACGTCCGCGACGAGCCCCAGCTGACAGCTGCGCTCCAGCGCCTCCACGCTCATCCAGCGCGTCGCGTTTAGTTCCGCCCTGGACGACGTCGCGTAGAGCTGGACGGTAGCCATGGCAACGTAACCGTTTCTCTCCAGACGACGCACGCTCAGTTTGTACTCACCGGGGTTCGGCACGATGTGGACGAGTCTTCCAGTGGAGAGGGCATCAGAGCCCCCGAGGAGAATGTCCGCAACGGTTTCTTCTCCGCGGCAAACATCCACCCGCACCGGAGACCCTCCGCACACTCGGATATCCACCAGGAGCGTGTGTATTGCGGGATCAACCACGACGAGCTGGAGACTTCTCGACGAGGCGTTTTTTAGCTTCAGTTGAAGAGTTCTCAGCTCTGAATCCTTCATCTCGATGACCTTTCGCTGTTTTCTCTGCGGCAACGTTACGTTGGTCCCCGTGTACGTAATGCTCGTTCGCGTGTCATTGTCCACCGCAAACAGATCAAAGTAGTACTTGGTACCCGCCACTAGCGGCCCAGTGTACTTGTACTCTAGTACCTCCCCAACTTGAATCAGTCTCAGGTCTGGATCAGCAGCCATGCCGTGTACTCCCATCCCCACCCCCGCTCCTCGACTTAATTCAAGACTCTGGCGTTCCCTTGGGAACCCAAACCCCGCATTGGGTGGGGGTGTTGGCCTTGGGTCCCCCGTCAGAGCGGCCCGGGCCGCGCAGAGACTCTCGAGCGGCCCTCGGGTGTTGACCGCCAGCCAGTAGGTCGCGTTACTCCCCCGTCGCGCCCTCGTGGGCCTCCATGCCAGCACAACGGCCCTCGACCGGGGTGCGGGGGAGAGGAGGACCGTGAGGCGGGGGTCGCTGGGCAGGCGGGGGAGGGGGTCCCGGAGGGAGGTGGAGGCGAAGAGTTTGACGGTCGTGTTGCGACTGTTGGCGCGGAGTACGAGGGAGTAGAGCCCGGGGGCGGGCGCTGGGGCTGAGCCGGGGGCGGGGGCTGGGTGGGGAGATGTATACTCGGTGAACCCCCGACAGCGGCGACAGGTCTTGAGCTCGATGGGCTGGGGTTGCCGGGTGGAGAGGGGGGTGTGTACGGGCTGCGCTCCGCTGTCGTCTGAATCGGAGGATATTAAATAACCATATCAAAAGGAATATAGAGAATATCAAGAAGAATATTATTTACAGGGGGCGGGAAAAAAAATCCCTAGCCGCATTCGTGATAACTCAGCCAAAAATAAACATGTTCATTCTCTCAATGAACAGTTTCTTTGCATTGTTGCAAAATGTTTCACATCAAACTTGCCTTAAATTTAACTTTTGTGTTTAATATACAGGATGCGGCAAAAAAATACCCTCCTAGCAGATTCTCCTAGAAGATACTGCGAATAACTCAACCAAAAATTGATATTTTTGCTTCATCTTTTCAGGGATTGTAGCTGAAATAATTTGACACAAGTTCTGAAAATTTCACTTGAAAATCTGCTTTCATTCAAAAGTTATGAAACTTTTACCCAAAAAAGTTGTCAAATCGTTTTAACTAACACAGTGATGATTGCAAATAGCATTTTGATGCCTGCCGATTTCTGAAATTCGTCGCTAAACTGGCAGGACTTATTTTGCCAGACTACAATAAATGGGAGGGGGGGGAGGGGGGTGATGCATGTAAAGTGCCAGGCCCACAGACCCATGCTGAGGACAACGGCGGAACTGAAAACGAACCAGAGGTCGATTTGACTGACCCTGCGCTGCAGCAGCCCGTCAACAAAGCCATGCATGCATGCTGAAGGAGATCTTAAGCATTCATCAGAGCAGATGGCGAATACAGAATATATCAAGATTATTGTTGACCAAAGCAGTCGACTCCTTTTAGGACTTCTTATTTATCCTCAGTGATTCAAAGCACTGCGACTGAAAGACATAAAAATGCTAATTGCAGGCATAATCGTGTCGGTTAAAAGATTTTTTCACTTTTTAGGTAAACGTTTCATAACTTTTGAATGAAAGCAGATTTTCAAGTGATAGCTTCAGAACTTGTATCCGATTATCTCAGCTGCAATCCCTGAAAAAATGAAGCAAAAATATCAATTTTTGGCTGAGTTATTGCGAATCTGCTAGGAGAATCTGCTAGAAGGGTATTTTTTGCCGCATCTTGTATATTAAACACAAAGTTAAATTTAAGGCAAGTTTGATGCGAAATATTTTGCAACAATGCAAAGAAACTGTTCATTGAGAGAATGAACTTATTAGATATAGGCATATTTTGGCATGGATCTCAGGTCAAAATACCAGTTTAGACCATTCTATCTATTTACAACAACAAAGTACAAATTGCACTATATGCTCATAATTGTTTACATGTGCTTTGATCAGCTATGTTTTTTTGCTGTATTATCTACGGCGCATGCATTCTGCGCTTAAAACGCGCCTCAAAAATCTGTCGTGCAAGCGAGAATCGATAAAACATTATTGACCTAAATCGTGGGTGCAGAAACCAAGCCTCCAAGATAGATATTACAAAGACCCTAGTGATCGTTGTTAATCGCTCAGCGGTAGCCTGTCAATGGGTCACCGACCGGGACGGATGTCGTAGTCCGGCTGCGGGTCGTGCATGTAGTAGAGCGTCCAGGAGACGACGGCTCCGCACGCACTCACGCGAAACGTCAGGCGACTGGCGTTACGGTCGTTGAGGAAGAAATACCTGCAGGGGAAGAGGGCGACACTGGCGCTACCAATACGATTGTACTTCATCGTGGAAGTAGCAGTATAGCCTACTGAATTTAACCAAATTTTATGAATTGCCGAAAGTAATTTATAAGCAATCTAACGTCTTGTAATCACGTAAATCTAATGAAATGACAATTAATTGATTATGAAAGAAAAATTTAATCTACGCGCAATAACGTTTAATCAAAATATTCATAAAACTCATTACAATACATGGATAGTCCTAGAACTATCAATTACTACTATTGATTACTATGCATGAACTCCAGACACCTCCTCAACAGGCAGCAAGCCTCGACGAGTCTGCCTGGCATGATTGACTATTCATTATTATCTATTACTATTTATTACTATTCATTACTATTACATTATGCATGCACTCCAGCCTCCTACTCAACAGACAGCGAGCCTCGACGAGTCCGCCTGGCATGATTCATTACTAATCAAGGTTTTTACCAGAGAAGATAAAATATAAATAAAAAATATTGCGTCAAGAGAAGGGGTATGGAGTAAGAACGTTCATCAGGGCATTTCCTAAAAGAGGGTGGTCGTTACGGTCTGTGAGTCGTCTCTTGAAGAAGATTGATGAAACCGGCGCAGTGGGCCAAAAAGTTGGCAGCGGGAATAAGCGCATAACTCGCACTGCAGAAAACGTAGATGCGGTTGAGGAGTTGATATTAAGCCAGGAGGAGCGCGTTTATCGTACTCGCTTCGTGACGTCGATCATCTGAGGGCGCGTATGGTTGAAGAGTGGAAGCTGTTTGATCACAAGATCATCGATCGAGCAATCAAACAGTGGCGTCCGCGTCTTCGATCTTGTGTCCGGGAGCAAGGGGGACACTTTGAACACATTCTCTGACTCAATGTTTTTCGACTATTTGCTTGTTTAGGACTGCATAGGCACATAATACTTAGTAACTAATGTAAAAACTCTTTTCGGCAGTTTTTAAAAACAGCCATAATTTTGTCAAAACTACTCGCATTTGTCTACAAATTTCCAAGTTGGTGTAGGTATGGCTACTGTTGTTGTGTACAAAGTTTCAGACCAATCTGATAACTTTTGACCGAGTTATGACAGGTTTAACGTGTGGTCATTTTCATCGGGACCCGCTCTAGATTCTCTATAATACTCTGTCCAAGCCGAGTTTTAAATAATACTGTCATAGGCTACTTCAGTTAATCTCTATTTTTCTTATGAAAAGCACAAAGGACACGATTTGTGGGGTTAAAATTTGCTTTCAGCAAAAATTAGCATTTCTTGTCGTCATTCTTTGTTTCCGCACCTGGTCGCCCTGCCCCTGGTCGCATAAGTTTCGACCTCCAGACCGTTCGGCAGCTGTCGCGTGCTGTAGAACACCTCGGGGTGCCGCCGGTGAAACTCAAGCTCCCCCGCAGCGCCACGGGGGGGCGCCAGGGGGCTGGGTAGGGAGGGTGCGGGGAGGCTCTGACCCAGGAGGAGCGCCACTAGTATGGTCCGGGTGCACGCCCCGGGCTGACTCACAGGGGGGCGAGTGAACGGTGAAGGGTGGTGAACCTGTAAAATGATTTACGTTGTAGCATTCATGTTATTGTTTCATCTCGTTGTATTCAATTGATGTTGCATGACCTAGGCTAAACACAACGTATGATGGCAAGGCTCTAGTCCAAGCTTAATTACTAATAAATAGATCATGGCTTTGCCGGGGTACAATTTCAAAAAGGTCAACATCATGCTTTGTGAATTTGCAGTAAATTAATCAACTACATTTACATGTTACTTACAGTAACAAATCCGGGTCGTTTTTATTTGCATCTTCGTCGTTGGCTTAGGGCCTGCGTTGTACAAATTACATTTTACGGGCTTACTGTTATGCAAATAGGCCAGTTTGGAATTTGAGGCGAGTACAATACTGAGTAAGAATATTGCTATAAAAGGTGCAGGAGAAATAACAATAATATTGTCTAAAGACCAGTATTATAATGCACTGAATTGCAGGGGAGTCTATTGGCGCGAATTCAGTCTAGACGGTTTGCAATATCCAATATTTCATGCCGCTCCTTCGGTTGATCTGATTATGATGCTAATGACGGCTGGATCAAACAATGTAGGCTACAATGTCATGTATGTCTAACTAGCCCGCCATAATGTGCACGCGAACCTGCTAGACTAGCGTTACCAGATTTTTATCTTTGAAATAATGGAAGCTAAAATTCAGCAGGATTCAGATTTTTCGCAAAATATTTAGGATTTGTTTAAAACTGAAAATAGGTAATGCAATGACCCACCTTCATCGGGAATGCAGTAGAAAAGTAGTCGAATCTGCCGAACAAGATTTAGCCTATTTGAAACGACAGCGAAATTTGTCGTTTTTGTGTAGGCTACTGCAGGCGAATGTTAACTTTTGTTTATAGACTGCAGTTAATAGACTTTTTCAATCGCAATGTCTGCAGTATTTGACGTCTTTGCGTTTGGATTCGAGTCTTCTTGAACACGAAAGACAGCAATCGTTTTACCTGTTTATACGCTGGCCTGGGTGATACTTGAAAGTCTTTCTTAATCAACAAGTTTAAACGAACGATATATATGTATTCACGATATATATTAGGAGAAGCTTCGATATAGGCCTACTTTAAAATCCACTTGCTGCAGTTATTACAATCAGTTCGCACACATTATTAGGCGAACGGAATGTGCCCAAGATGAGGAACAGGCATCTATTGCCGTATACAATACAACAGTGGTACTGTTGCTGTTAGTTTGGTTTTTCAACTGCGCGACTTCGCCGCTCAACGCCGTCGAATTTTATAGCGACGTTCCATGTCGTCAGAGCTTTGATCGACATTATTAATTATTAATTGCCATCCGCGGCACTCGACAACCTATTCGATTAAGCTCCAAACGACGTTTCGTTATGACCAAGCGCCTTTACGCGACCACGCGAGTGACGCTGTCACCACCAATCGCGAATGTCGTTGCCCCGCTGCTCGAGACGAGAAGATGGTGTTTGTTATCGAGAGCCTGTAAAACTGGGCCTCTAAACGCGGCGTGCGCGTTCAAAGGCGACGGCGGAGACGAGACACAGATTGAGTAATCTGGACAGTGTCGGATAAAACGGGACGATCGGGAAATTGGGTAGCCTTGCTTCGTGTTGGAAACAGGATCCCTCTAATAATTATAGCTCCTGTTTGACGAATGATATCTGACCAATAGCACGATGTGAGCCAATGAAATCATGCAATTCGGTCAAATTTAATCGGTTCGAACTTTGAGGATGGGGAATTAAAAAATTATAATTGACTACGATATAGCTCATAATATAGCAAATTATTATTATTTCCCATCTCTACCATTTTATTGTAACAAAATGGATAACACGTAGCCTAGATGTATAGCCTGCGCAGTAAGTCTTATTGAGACAGAGGCTAAGAAAATATTTCCAAAACATGTAAGAGATTGATAAATCAAACAGGTTTTGAACGGGATTAGGCCTTTCAATGATAAATAATCGAGACTTTAAGATATATGAAAGAGGAATGTGTAAAACAGTGTATGCTAATTCTTTCAAGTCCCAATCTATGCCTACTCAATGTCCTGGAACCTGCAGGCCTGGAGAGTGCAAAGAGTGAAGAGAGTATACTGCTATACCCCATCCTTTCGTTTTACACCCCGGAGCTGTTTCTGGCAGGTCTCGCGTAGTTTCTGGATTCTCGTCCGTTTCTGGCGTAGTCTCGCGGCCTTCGAGTTCAACCCAGAAATAGTCTTCCGCCAAGTCTCCGACCACCGCCGCCGCAGCGAGGCAGCCATGCCGCTGCAGCCTGATTGATCAATCATCAAAGAACTCGACGCAGTCTACGAAGTGCGTGCAAGTAATCTGAGCGCAGCTGCAGCAGTGGCGCGTGGGCGGACACGACGTCGTTCTGTTTGCGCAGCGACGCTGCGCACGCGGACTTCACCTATTTATAGCCGCGTCCCCGTGTCGCAGGGCACTCGACGACATTCTTACACAAGACATTGATAACCAATTAGGCGGACGATAAACGACCAGAAAACGCTTTTAGAACGGGCGCTCGAACGAGCGGACATGCAGCCGAGGCCATAGGGTGATGTTGCTACAATGTACCTGCATGACAGTCTACCGCGCATTATAGGAATAGCCACTGTAAATATATGGCCATAAGCCTACATAGGCCCACATAATTGTCAAGTGCTATGCTACAATTAACGTCGTGGGCCTGCACGGGTTCCGGCATGGGGAAGGAGGGGAATGAGGGTGCAGGTGGGGGGGGGGGACTGTATATTGGACGGTATACTGGCGCTCTCAAATGGGAGAGGGGCAATTGCTTCAGAAATTGATGTTTCAGGTTCTACAAATAATGTCAACAATATAATTGTTGTGGACAAATGTTAGGGTATTTCTTGACAAAGAAAGTGGCTCTGGGAAGTTGAGGCACAAGATACAGCCAACAAAATTTAATTTTTACACGCAACAGGAAAAATTAACCGAGCAAGCGCCCTAGCTTAGACGCACTGCGTCAGTGATCCAATAATTCTGATTATAATCCTAGAGACCTGGACCACAACACAATATAGCCGTAAAGTAACAAACCGCTTTGTAGCGTACATGCCTAATTATTATCAAGCTTAAACAATTAGGCCTAGGCCTAGTAAGAAAAAGTTGTAATTTTTCTGTCGCCGTGGCTGTCGCTAGATGTTATTAATGCGGGCACTTTAAATGTTTTTTGTAATATTTTTATTCTAAAAATATCGTCTAATACAAGAGGGTCCGGTGGTACACCACGCCCACACTAGCCCATAATTTCAAATATCTGACCCTTCCCTAGCCCTAACCCTAACTTGCTAACCCTAACGGGGTCCTGACCCTAATTTGAATTTTTTTCTCGGTCAGATGATTGGCAGTTGCGTTATACAGGAGTAGGCGTGGTCTACCACCGGACTCATGTTGACTCGACCCGCTTTTCGTCTAATCATACTTGTATAGCCTATTGATGAAATTAAGCGGTATAATAAGTTGACCAGTGGTGGCTTTAATTGAATCTAATATTGTTAAAGTAACGACCTGCCTACAGTGTGTAGGCTACGACAGCTGATTCCAAGCAGATCTAGCAAATTGTGACAGCAGCTGAACCCTTTCGCAAGCCATCGGCTGATTATGTCTTCTGCCATGTCAACTAGATCCTTCTACGGAACTTCAGCGCGGTAGGGATGCAGGCCTACTGGCATCATCAGTGGCATGCAAATTAAACGAATCTTATTTCTGAGCTATGTTGATCTGAAACAAATAGCGTGGATATTGTCAAATTAAAATCTCAATCATGTACTTTTGTCATTACTGAATGGGAGTACAAATAATACGATATTATTGTAACCGCATCGATTCATTTCTGTATTGACAGGATTCGTGCTGTGGAGTGCACGGCACGTCTCGCAAGAAAAGAAAAAGAACTGAAGCAGAAAGCCATACCACCAACTTTCATGTTAAGGTTCCTAATCTAACCTAAGTATACTGATTATTATACTGATTTTATTTGTTAAGTAAAATTACTAAACACAAAGGTAAACATAGCCTTTTAGGCACTCCCGTCTAATTTCAATGCACATGTCATACAGGTCTTAATTTTCATTTATAAATGGCGTTTTGTTAAATTCTAACATACCGTACATGAATGCCTAATACGTATAATAATATAATTTTTATGCCTTTAGAAGAACATTTAATTGCGATTTTGAACAGGATTAATTTTAAATTGGATCCTTCCTCATGAATTGATTTTACCCTTTATGCAAGCTATGATGCATTAAGGCTGTCCTTGTTTTTGTCAGGTTTGACAGTGTCGGTCCGGCAGAATGGCGAGTGTTCCACAGACAAGCTGACGCCCTTCAGTTTCAACAATCGACATCTTTTGTACGAGTCAATCAGTTGCAATAAAGATTTGTGAATTCATGTGAATCTTCTTTCGAATGTTAGAACCTGTATCTATAGAGCCTGCGTCTTGTAATAGGCGCTATTACAACATAACATTAACTACTAAGAACTGTTTCTTCTACATGTAACTATAATATCTTATGTAGGGCGTACATATCAGATGGCTATTGATCCGTACTCTAGAAGTTTAGAATTTCTAATCCTCATTCTTGAGTATAGTTTTTGTGACTAACCGATATTGAGATATTTAGGCTAGATAGTATTCATGCGACGTTTAGATGTAAATTTTATAGCAGATTTTTAGTAATAAAAATGTCCAATATAACATTTCAATTTTTCAAAGTACTCACTGACATAACTTGCTATCATAGCCCTAATCTATGCAAGACTGTGTGGTAAACTTCATTATTGCTCCTGAACTAAATACATCGTCAACTGAACATGATTCTCAACTAGACATTATGCTCAACTAGACATGATCCTCAACTAAATTTGATCCTCAACTAAATATGATTCTCAACTAAACATGATCCTCAACTAAACATGATCCTCAACTAAATTATCTAAACATGATCCTCAACGAAACATGATCCTTAACTAAATATGATCCTAAACTAAACATGATCCTTAACTAAACATGATCCTTAATTAAATATGATCCTCAACTAAACATGATCCTCAACTAAACATGATCCTCAACTAAACATGATCCTCAACTAAATATGATCCTTAACTAACTATGATCCTCAACTTACTATGATCTTCAGCTAAACATGATCGTCAACTAAATACGTTCCTTAACTAAATATGATCTTCAACTAAATATGATCCTCACCAGGATTTGATATGCTAGTCGCAAAAATCGCCAAAGAAGAATTTTTTGAGCAGTTGGCGATTTTTTTCTCCATTTGGTGAAAGCCTTTGGCAAATGTTTTATTCATCCTTCGTTCTTAGACGCTCAGTAACTGGAAATATGGTGATGAATAGAGATATAAATTTAGTATATTCAAGTGCACTCAAAGGGAACAAATGACAATGTGTAACAAATTTGTCGAGAAAAAGTACGGCCTGGTGAAATAAAAAGTTGTTTGGCGAATTTTTTTCAAGACCCAGATCAGGCCCTGATTAGTTTTATCTTGTGTATTTTTAATTTATTTGAATAATATCATTTAAGAGAAGCATGTTATTAATTATATGTGTGGATGTGTATTGAAAGCAGAACCTGCATGTGTTTGCATATGAGAGTGAGACGTTTTTTGAGAGAAGTGGACAGAGGCTATTTCTGGTTTGCAGCTATCAACAGTTCTACCACTACTACAGGTGAGCAGAAACTACTGTAATTGATTGAACATTCACATTTTGCACTTTATATTAAATAGTTGTTGTCAGAAGATTGATTTGATGGCAAATTTAGCAAAATTGTGCCGTAAATAAAGCCATTTTTGAAATAAATAAAAGCGGTGACTATCGGTCGCTACCGGCCCAAAATTTAAAGTTGCCGAAACCCTTTCGAAATAAATGAAGGAGGTAACAACTGGTCGCTACCGGATGCAACATTAAAATTATCATTTAGATATACAAGGAATTTATTTTGCATAGGATATATAATTTAAATGAATATGTTAACAAATTGTTTGGGACCTGATGTAAACTTCTTGTCCAGATTAAAGTAGCAACATTTGATCAATTTATGAATTACAATTTTCAGCTTTCTACCTTGTAATCGTAGAAATGAATGTTATGAAACCTAATATGAAACTACAGATGGCTCATCAAAGCTGTGGTTGCAATACATGTATTATGAGCCAAGTATTGTAACTTACTGACCACAATTTATCTGGAACTGTTACTTACAGTCGCCTTCCGTTGGATCGAAGGCACCACTATGAGGTCATACCAGAAGGTTTGTAGTGGACCATTTATGTAAACATTCTGTGCAGGGCTTCGCTGTGGTGATTAAAATGAATTAATTAGAATTTATGCCGACACTTCATAAATCTTTTACGCCAGAATATAACCTTTTTAAAATTCATGAATCTATTTAAAATTATCTGAGCCACAAACTGAAAATGGGGTAAAATAGTCAACATTTCCTAGTCTTTGTGATCTTAGGCCTACTGGAAAGTTTATTTTTATCATTCACTCTGTGTATTGAAATCATGAGTGTCTATTTTTGCCATTATTTTGTAGATTCTGCCTGTCACTTATATTTTGATCTTGAATTTGACAAAGACTTGAATCCTAATGCTGAAGGAGAAGCATTGGTTAATATTCTAGTCAAGGTCGGTCAAATATCAAATTACTGGCATGCTTGGTTTTGAATATGCGGTTTTGAATATTATATACTGAATTTTTTTCTTTTTGTATATGTCCGGTTTTTAATTACAGTTTTGTGTCAGATTTTATATATGCTATTTATATCTATCCATTGAGGATGACTTAAGTGTAATATGGGTCTTTCTGGCAATAAATAGCCTTGGACATTTTTAACCTAAGTTTTTGTTCTATCTAGGCGCTCAGTAATTTGAAATCGTTTTGACACAAGGGATGCTTGCCTTTTATATCAGATAGTATATGGTGTAATTTTATTTTTCAATCATTAGTTAGAATCTCAATGATAGATAGCCTTGCTTTGTTTTCTGCAGTGCATCTGCCATTGGCTGAAGACGCTCTACAATATCGAATGCAATTTCTCTTATATTCTTGTTTTAGACTCAAGGTTGGATATCAGTCTGCTCGGTTTTGGTCAGAGTAAACTATTCTAAATTAATGAAAATATTTGACTAAGTTAGTAAGAATAACATGGATATTTTTATGGCTATATTTAGAAATCTAATGACATATCGAAAATCGTTTTAAGTCGTTGCAACGTCTTATAATTAGCAATTATTAGCTAAATCTTTCAATTCTATACTTTGTCCGAACAAGCCTAGTTGCAAGCGGATTGAACTAATTGATTCTAATTGAAGTTTTTGTTTTGTTAGTTCAGAGAAGAAATTCAGTCAGCATTTGATATATCATCTGCCAAATTCTGTGTTTGTTTCGAATATACAAGCAGGTTTGTTGCATATTTTCTGTAGCTTTCTAGTAAAAGAATTATTTAGTTTATAGACCATGTTCTGTTTTAAATGAGAGTGTATAATTGCAGATACATTTACATTCAGAGTTATGTTGTTAGTTTCTTTCTAAAACCTTAGGTCTGGTATGGGTAAAAATATTTCTGTGACATTTATTGAGTTTAATTGCACCTAAATGGTGATTTTTTCATGAACTCTACTAAGCCTTACTGTTTATAACTGAAAGCTTATTAATTTTTTATTAAAATACAATGATAATAATGACATTTTAAAAGTTAGTTTTACTGTTGCAAGGCGGCTCCAAAGGCACCACTCGTGAAAATCAACAAAATTGCAGTATGTAACTTTTATACTACTGTCCACGTGCTGTGAAATTGTGATGTTTATTTTGTAGGAAATTTTGTGAAGCACATTTGCCATCAGCTTCGACTCATTCTAAACGCTCAATCTCAACACCTAGTCGACGTTCATCAGCCAATGGATTGCGACGTTGAAGGGAATATTGAACAGCCTGTCATGAGAGAACTTTGTGGTCTTGCAATTGAAGACATTTCCAGCCTGCTTGTGAACCACAGAAATGGCCACAAAGAGTTTTTTTGTGATCTGGGTAAGCCTGTACAGCAAGTACTATTCAATAGATGGACTTTTTGGAGGCTTTATATAAATATTTGAGACTGAAATGTAGGAGCTATCTAGTGCTGTTTTGTACAATAACTTGTGCGTATTGTTAAATGCTCTGTATTGTTGTTTTGTGCAGGTGTGTATACCAGAAACAGAAACTTTCGGTTGTACCGGTCATCCAAATTGGGGAAGTCAGTTCCATTGGTGATAGCATCGACGAACACGTTTCATCCAAAGTGTCATGCTTCAAGACTAAAGTCTTGCATCTGGTCTGAAGAAGGCATGGAAGAGGAATTTTTCTTGTGCTCATTGATCACAAATGTTAAGTAAGCAAGTTTTGTCACGTTTGTATATTACTGTTAAACAGTTTGTGTAAAAACATTGTTTCCATTATCTGAATCATAATTTAGTCATTTTTATGTCGTGAACTTTCATATTAATACATTCTTATTTCATGAATATTTAGAACTACCGAAAATGGCTGTAAATATAAAACCATAGCTACAGCAGTGGTTAAAGTGGGGCAGTCTCAGGGCCGGTTCTCAGACCCGTCAACATGAGATTATGCACCTCAAATATGAGACACGGAACCAGTGGTTAAAGTGGGCTGGGTCTCAGACCTGCCGCCTCCAACTTGGGACCCAGTACCTCCATTTTGAGACCCAGCACATCAAAATTTGAATCTAGTTCAAAGAGGTGAGACTCGAGCCGCCAGACTCTGATTTCTGATTTATCAATTTCAGTTTTTGCACTTCGAGAGGTTTCATTATTTAGAGAATATATTATACCCCGCCCCTCTTACTTTCCACTTTAACATGCACTGAATTGCATAGAAAACAAAGCTTTTTAAACAACTAAGATCATACGGTTTAACGACCAGTGTTTGGTTTAAGGCTTACAGACAGCATGCAGTTGCTCCGCTTTGAATGTACAAGCCATGGTTCAGTCGCATCAAGCAGCAAGAAAATATCTAACATAGCAGGTAGTATCGGAGATTTTTCTTGCCTCTGACTTTATGTAACATTATTAATTACAATTCAAAGTGTAGACATAACACTTGTGCTCACTGTAGGCTATTGTGAATTGTTCATGGTGTTTTTTAAATGTTCTTAATTTTGGCTTCAAATACTTGAAGTATTTAAAGGATAGAAACTTCGCGAGGACAAAAACCTAGCATAGAGCCAAAAGGTAAAAGCTCACTTGATTTTAGTATTGAAATTTTTTTTTATTTTAGCGTTTTAAATTTGATAAAAATGTATACTAGTATTCACAGAAATATTGGCCATTAAAACTCTTCAGCAGTCCTCATCAGGGAGCAAACATGTAAACCTGTGTGAAAACATGGACAGAGAACATGGACATTAACAGAGTAGACCACAAAAGAGGTGGTTCGTTAGATTAAGATCATATATCAAACCAATTATTTAAAACCTTATAGTTTTGAATATCTAAAAGGATTTGATGGTCGCATTCTACGGGGAATGCCACCACAAAACGTGTATGTGATAGAAATTCTAGCCTTAAGCCTCTTCAAATTAAATGTATAATTTTCAGTTTCAGAAGGCTGCACAGGTTACAAGCTTTCACCATTTCAAGAGGTTGATAACTTTGTCACGTCCATCATAAGGACGGGGGGCATTGAGGGTCAGATAAGGCGGTGGAAATACTGGCCGGAGCAAGCCAGAGTGTACTATGAAATAGCTAGAAACCGCTGGTGTGAGAATGTTAACAAGCAGCACAAAAGCAATAACATTGTGTGAGTATTATTAGTACCGGTACTCATTATTAGTATTTATACAGGGGTGTGATTTAATTTTAGAATAATAGTGTTAAACATGAATTTTTAGTTGCATGTTATTTTGGCGATTATACCACTCAGAAATTTAGCTGCACTTCATTTATTGCGTTTTTTGGGAACTTCCCATTGATATAGCTTCTGCAGCTTTATTTGTGCTGCATGTGATTTTGGCAAATTTATCAAATTTGTTAAATTCGCCAAAATTACATGCGCGCGAAAATTTCATGTTTTACAGTAAATTTATCTAATGATAGCCTGGAATATAATTGTCACAGGATAAAACCTCTTTTTCAGAAACAACTAAAATTTATTGAATTGTCTGTATCTTAAAGTATTATTGTAATCCTATGAAACCACATACATGCAAGTACATAAAACTGCTAACCTGAATATGACACAAATTTTGATGCAACGGAAAAAAATTGTTGATTTTAAAGAGGACTGCTTGAAATGTCATCATAAATATTTTTCAATATGTTGACTTTGTGAGTGCAAGAAGGATGCAACGTTAGCTCTATATTATACAGTGTTTGCAATGCAGTGTCACAATTCTTTCAACAGATATAAATGCAGAATTGAATGCATCATGCGACGATTGAATGTTGTACCGACTTTATTAATATGTTGTAAATGTTTTTGTGGCTGAAAGGATTGTTGTCGATCTGCAACAAGGAGTCTACCATCAAGAATGCTACGACCCTGACTGTCGCTCAGTCAACTATAAATCGCAAGGTTGATGTTTCAAAGTAATTTGCAAGATCTGATTTTTGATACAGCGCAAATAAATTAACATGATTTTAGACTACCAGTAGGATACATGGTAATTGTAACAATGTTATTTTAAAATTTGATTAATTAGCACTGTAGCAGGTAAAACAGATTACCAGAAGCTGCATAGAAATGTAGAAGTTCAGTTTAAGTTATTATGATAATCTGATATGTCATAGGCTAATGTTGCAGATGTGTGGTCTTAAATCTGTGGATTAAGTCGCCAACATTTAATAGAAGTATATTGCGGATAAATTTTTGTTCTACAGTGAGACTGCTACCAGAAAACTGTTGCAATGAAGCATTTCGGCAACGCATCGAAGCATTTAACAACGTCTACCTGAGCAAAGAAGAGAATTCTTGTGGCATGGCTTCGGACGAACTTAGCGACTTGGAACTATTGCGTGCAGTTAATGACCTTTGTCCAGACTTCATAGCAGCAGAGACGGAAGAAAAACTATCCGATGAACAACTTCTTGAAGCCGTTAACATGCTTGAAGGCAGCGCTGTATAGTGCATTTATGGTATCTGTATTAGTAATAAATTGTATTTACCACTACTTGTTACAATGAGAAGACAAAATGAGCATTAAATTCATGCGAAGTCAATAATTATAGTATTTATTACCATTATTCTGCATCAGCAGTCAACACCCTATAGTTACATACAATACTAGCAGATAGCCAGCAGTATAATTGCTATACTAGGAGCTAACGCACTGATTTAGAATTTGTGATTTTAAAACCACTTACATACACGTCAAAGTTAGTATAACGTTAAGTTTGATTTTAATAAGAACCTTCACAGTAAGTTGTTCAATCTATTCTCTAATGTCGTGTGAACTACAAGTCTGCAGAATTATGCCCTTTAAAGTTTCTGAGAATCCGTCCAAAATGATCTTTCTTTGAATTCCACGCCTCGTCTCTATCAACGTACAGCCTAAAATAAAAGAGCAAAAAAACAATGGTTAGCCTCCTACAAAGCAGCTGCTGTTTACCGATTACGCAAAGAATAGCATATGCAGTATTAAGTGTTGCCCTGATAAAAGCTGAATCGTGTTGTGTCTGCTTCTTCTAAAACATGTGCAGTGCAACTGCTCCGCCTTTAAAACCCACGCAGGCTTGTCATCATAATCGATTTTCATGCACAATACTACACCTGTCCATTTCAAATTAGGCACACAATTTGCATCTAATCATCACAGGCTACTTAACCCTGAGCATTAGACTACGTAAGACTTTGCAAGAGCGGTGCGCAACAAAATGAGAATTTTTTTGCAGTTCGTGATTGTACTTCACTTCAAACAATAAACAGCACATATTCACTCAATCAAAATTTGGATATGCATTCACATAATTACAAAACTTGTACTACGGTACCGGTAATTGATATGATAGCATTGCAAACCTATGTGATGAATGATTTCATGAACCGATGACGTGCACATAGCTGATGAGGTGCACACAGCTAGCTTGAAGCCAGTTGAATTGTTTGTAAATTGATCGTCCACACATGACAGGTCATCAGCCGAAACCTCGAACAACCTATGCAGACAAGAAAACGGTGTGTAATCTGCAAAAATATACTGGTAGGATATGCCTTTCAAGAATAAATTATGAAAATGCTTCAGTGTCAATTTTAAAGAGCAAAGAAAGGCAATGAAAATGAAAAGAATCTTGCATAGGATGATAGGACTATGTCAAGGTCATTAGGTTGTACAATGAAACTTTACAAGAGAATAAGAAAGGTATTCCTGTAACAAAGTTGAATATGCTACTGTACTTTGTTGAGCACGTCAACTCCGCTAATTTGGAGTGAGATTTTAGTTTGCATATTAAAATCCACTAATCTATCAGATGCAAGCCATGCAAAAATTGTCCAGCAAAAATACTTGAATGATGGATAGCAGCCCCAACTGAACGCGTTTACAAATTAAATAAATTTTATTTTGCAAATTATTGCGGCTCCTGATGTTCTAATGAGTATAAAGCATTCGAGACAGGCGAAATGATAAAGTTTATAGTTGTAAAACCGCACAATTTGTTATCTTTCATTCACTAAGTGTAAATAAGGAATTGTCCTTATTCATCACATATCATGCAGTACCGATTGTAGAATCTAAATTTGTACAATCTAAAAATTGTATGCGAAAGAGGATCTGGGTGTCGAGAACTGGTCCATTGATGTTTATTACGTAGCAAATAATAATCAACTATTAAAATCAGACAAAAAGTGGTTTACTCTTATAAAAAGTATAGGGTCATTGATATATATAAAAATGACTTAATAATAGCACTATTTGACTGTATCATCTCAAACAAGCAAATAGCAAATGCTTGATACTTCAGTGCAGGGCTTGATCTACCGATCAAAATCGGCGACGAAGGGGAAAAAAAGGCATTTATGTTTATATTTATTTAACTTTTTGTTTATATCTTGTTTATAGTTGTTTATGTTTATATTTGTTTGAACCCATGACAGGCACAGCTTCAATATTATACACTGATATAAAACAAAAGGACTCGTAAATGTATTTTGAGGCTTGATATTATGGTTACCGGTACCCATTGAAACGAAAGTCTCTCTCCCTCTTATCCCCCTCCCCCCACTCTTACTTCAAATAGATAAATTGTCCAAAGGTGACATTTTTCTTATGCCTGGATGCTCAACGACGCCACCAAAAAACTCACGTCTGGGGAGGAAGAGATGATTGGTGGGACTTCAAGTTCTCACCAATACTGTATGCACTCATCACAAAAATCATTTTAGGAAGTGTTCCCGGCAATGACGAAGTACTGTCCTGGCATAAATGAAAAGTTATGCCGGGACTGTGTCTTCGTAATCTTACTTGGAACGACCACATATTTGAACCACTGAGCTAGATACTCTTGAAGTCTACAACAAAAATCTACTTCATAAAGCTAACTTCTATTTGGCAAGGGATCTTCAAAACGGTCAAATTACATCTTTGTCACAAAATCACTTGCAAGTCTTCTGCAGAACATCATGACCAGCGGAAAAAAGTCCTCAGCCGTGCTTCAATCATTCACGCCATGCCATGAACTGGAACCCCTGCAGACTGGGATAAAAAGAGAAAAGGTCTGCAGTCCAGAGTTCCTCGGGCAAGCAGCAAAAGGTCACTAAAGAAATGGGAGGCGGTTCGTTAGACTGCAATAGTCGTTGTTACTACCCAGTCCTTAAACATCAATAAAAGAGAGATGGACCATGGAGTGATCATGCCTGCAAAGGCTCTGCATAGCCTACTGGAGGCAGCACTGTTTGCCGCCTTCACAAGCCTCATCGGCGTATTGGCCATATTTCTGGTATAATAATGTAATATGTAATAATAATAATGAGAATAATAGATGTAATTGTAATTTTTTTATATAATAAGATGTGCAATAAAAAAAGGATTAGATAATAATAAAGTTCGTTTCGGTGTCGAGGGCCATCATCGGGAACCTAGCCAGTGGATGAAGGCGACAATTAGCATTTTAAAATACAACGTAGTATTCTGTTGGTACTAGACAACTTGTACTACAATGCGTGTCTTGTCTTGTCTCTTACGAATGGACCAGATGCTTTAAAATATTGATTCCTAGGCAAATGAAATATAAATCCATCATCAGCTGCTATCGTCATGTTTTTGGTTATAGGTATACGTACAATTTTTTTGGACCATTAGCTCAAATCAACATAGCCACGGCTAAATTTAGGAGGCGTAGTATGCCTAAAACAATTAAAATCATTACGCCTATTTAGTAATGGGTTGGTGTAGCGTTACTCGCAATAATGAATGATCTAGGCGTATGTCTACGCACTTTTTAAGATGTAGTGGCGTAGTGGTCTAGTGGGGTTAGCCTAGGCTACTCCTTATTTCAATGGTGCAGGCGTAAGACGACGCGACTTCCTGAGGAAGGAGGCATAACACCGATTTCAACAGAGCTAAAATTAACTCTGAATATAGCTGATAATCTTACTTCTTAATAATACCACGCTATCAGCTATTCAGCTTCAACCATAGGCGCTGATTCCGCAGGGGCAACGGGACGAGTGCCCCGGTCCTCTCCAGAGTATCAAACGTAAATGTCTCCAGAGTACACAAACTTACACAAGAGCAGTCCTCGGTCATACAAATGCGGCCCATGCCTAAAACAATTTCTGTCACCATCTCTTCCCTCCGGTTAAATGGGATGAATGATACAGTGCGACGACGCCTACTTTATCACAAGCCATAGGAAGACAGCGGTACATCACTGAACTAGCCTGTTACTTCTGTACACTGGTCGACACCTGCTAGCAAAAGCAGGTGATCAACAAGAGTACAAAGATAAACATCACTGTGAAGAAGATCATGTATTTCTACTGGCACACTTTATGCATATTTAGAGCATTCACAGACGACACCCAGATACAAAGAACTTTTCTCGTATTAGCGGAGTTAGGAGCTATGACACAGAAGTCCTGTGTCACGAATGTTATGCAGAGGGTTTCATAGCTTATCTCATAAAGCAAATAGCGTCTCAACAAGCCCCTCCTAGATTCTAAACATATATTGAAAATAGAACTTTCATTCTATGTCAATTTGCACAAGTAGATCTAATCAATATTACACTCCTTGAAATTCAAGCAGTAGCCTACATGCTAATTTGGCCACACTAAAAGATCGGATCACCAATTTCAAATTCATAGTTACCAGTACTGATGATGACTTTCAATCATATGAAGTGGTGAAGCCTTCCAATCGTTGAGAACCGTCAGAAGATTCGCATTGAAACTTGAACATTTGGTGTCCTCGTGCAGTTGCTTGAGCAATTACCTTAGTGATGCAGATATTCTATCACTGCTCTATACCCAATCTATGAAATTACTTACCATTCGGCATGTAGGCTCTACTTAATACCATTTCAAGCTTCTCAGGATTTTCGAAAGAATTTAAGCCTCGAGATGAGTTCAATGATCATGAAAGAGATGAAGAAAGAGAAGTTCTTGATAGGAGAGAAATTGTTATATAATTATTATATAAAACTAATGACAGAAAATGAAGAGAAAAGAATTATCCAATAGGCTACCCGCATATCCTAACTGCTCATAGCTAAACAGCGTTTCCTTCACAAAAGGAAATTTTTAAAATTCATTTCAAATTTATAAAGAAAACTTGGTACAAAACTGCACAATTGGCTAGGGGGCGTAAAGAACATCATCTGAAGAGAGCAGTAAAAAAATGAATTTAAAGGCAAACAATTTAGCGTACGTCTAAAATTACATCCAAATCTATCATTTTAATATTTACGCCAGCTGTATCAGATGCAAATATGGGACAGCAAGCTACTCTTTGTGGTAAAAATAGAATAAAATATAGAAAAAATGTAAAATACTAAACATGAAGTTTTTTTCATCTTGCACGGGGTGGAAGAGCCAGAGCTTTCTTTGCATACGGAGGGAGGTGTTGAGGACACCATCTTATACGTACCATTTGTTTGAGAAGCCTTTAGAAAAAATCACAAGAGTCTAGGCGAGTAGCATACTTCTTAATAGTAGCTCACAGTAGCAGTGCTCATTCTGATTAGCCTGCTACCATAATTATGAGTCCCTGTAGGATGTACCAGCGCTAAGCCGGCAGGAATATTTCAGACGTAGGCCAGTCCTACCATCTTAGTAGCTCTGGTATATGTCTCCATATTTTTGTGTTTCTATTAGTCTAATTAGTCACGCACTGCACTGAGAGCGCAAATCACTAGCCCATTTTTGACAGAAGGCGTGGGGGTCAACGCGTAAGTATTTTATTGGGCCCCCCGCGCTAAGATTACCTCAGAGTCGATGAGAATAGCTCAGATAAAAGTACTGCGGCACACAAGGAGAAAAGTCAAATTTCATAAATTTTTGCGTACATAGGCCCAATATACGGATGGGCAAGAAACAAAATTGCATACTACTGGTACGCCAGAAATAAACCGTTAGACATTGGGCTACAAGATGAAGCCGAAATATAATTATACTTGCCCTCGGCCCCTCGCCCATTCAGCACTTCCTTTCTCATTTCAAATTGCATATTGCAACTTCCGGCTAAATGAATTAAATTAATCTTCTTCAAAACGCTTCAAAGGTTGACTCTAACTATATAGTTTAATCATAACATTGAACAATTACCAACACCGCAAATTTTGAGTCAAAATTTAAAACCAGCCAAATATTATATTTCCCTAATAAATGATATCGACAAGTGCTATAAATATCATTGAACGGGCATCGAAAAAACCACTATATCGTACATTCGATTTTGTTGCTTGCTTCAATGAACCACCCCAGGAAATGATGTCCATTTGAGGTGTGTAGTCTTTTGCCCAAACTATTTTTAGCTCTGTCGACCTCACCTACACTCCAAGTGAAAGAGACTTAAATTGTCTGTTCGACCAAGTCAGGGCAATTAATGGTATTCCCGGTCTTAGTACTAAATGTACGATGAACCAGATGGCTTTTATCACGCTGGGCATGTTTATGAATAGTGTAGTCCAGTGCATCTATATCTGGAGCTAAGAGTGCAATTAGAACGGTGTTCCCTGCAAATAAAGTAAAAAGAGACCATAGAATTTTCTTTATTAAGTTAAAGACAGTATCTAATGCGTAGTGCAAACATACACATGTCGTGTGTGCGCATTCTGTGGTCGCATTCCCACTTCAGCAGAGGTATCTCATTTGCGACCTTTGACACTCACCCTCCATTTGACCCTATCCATTGCATCCGCCCGTCTCAATCCTTTAGCTTTCATATCCCTCTCAGTCAAATCTTCCCAACAAAGCGTATTTTCTGATCATCCTCTACATCGTTTCCCATAGAACTACACCACATAATCCTAAAATTTCATGCCCATCTGCATTCTTCCTTAGAACAGCCATCTCAGGCTGTTTTTTCTTAACCATCTCCCACTCTGCTTGTAAACTCATTCAAAAACTCAGTTCCACACTTTCCTTTCAGTGACACAGCACCATGCGCATCTCTGTCCAATGTATGCCGGTAGCGCATCTCCGTCCAATGCATACTGGTAGCACATCTCTGTCCACTGTATACCGGTAGCGCATCTCAATCCAATGTACAACGATAGCTCATCTCCGTTAAATCTAAACCAGTACTACACAGTCTGTCATGTTTTCCATCACAATGATTATCACCACAGTGACCCCACTCGTATTATATATACTCTCCTTCTTCATAACCATATTCCTCTCCTGCAATCATGATAATAAGAAAGTTCGCTCTCAAAAAAGTCATCATAAAATTGAGAGTTCCTCTCATGGAAGATATCTTCCCGATGAAAACCCAAGGGGTGCCACTTCAATGGGATTCGCGACTTCCATCTCGGAAGCTGAAAGCGCCTGCAATTACAAGACTAGCCAGGCTATATAGATACAAAATTATATTTAATTACGCAATTAATTTCTAAAAATGTAATTTACAAAATTTCAACTGAAACGCGAGAATGAAAAAGATCAATTGGAAAATCTAATCGATTATGGCGTAATATGAAGAAATGTCCCAAACAAAGCACAGGAATAGCTAGCTAACTGTGTTCGAGATGGGAGTTCACCATCTCGAACCTACGAAAGAGTTAAATTTAAGGTCTCACGCCTCGAACACAGGTGCCTGTACTTCATTTGAGAATGTTCTTTCATATTAGGTCCTAATCGATAGGTAAAATGACTATTGACTACATACAGACTTCACTACATTACATCAAAACCTTACAGTTTTGTATACATGTAACTATAGTTAAGACTTAAGCATGTCATACTGTATTCAGTATGTATTCATGAAGGTAGAAAAATACCTACACAAGAGAAAATTATACTGCAAGCTGCCAACCTCAGACAGGCACATTGTTACCACTTATAGAAACAACAGTATACTAATGAGTCTACACTTTACACTGGAATCATGCTTTCTTTGGAATGAAATTATAGCCCAGGCCCTCAGGAGATATTTTTCTACTTTCAACCAACTAAACAAATTTCAAGATAATTTTATCTACATTTGTCACTGCTCCTTAAAAATATTTCCAAAAGAACTCAAAATTGATAAATAATTATCACAACAGCGCCAGTGGCCAGAGCCGCACTTAAATAACTTCATTAACTAAAATAATTATTTTCTGGCAAATGGCAGATCTTTTGTGTTTAAATCTCTCACACCCTAGCTGCCTACACGATCGATAGTTCCCTTCATCTCTGCATACGATTTCTTCTCAAGCACATCGTCTATCATCCCGATCCGTGGCCTCCCGGGTCCCTTCTTGTCCTCTATAATTCTCTTCATCACATCTCTTAATAATCTCTCCTATTATTACAAATTCAATTCAGTTTTTCTTTCTTCTTACTATCTTTTCAATCATAGTCCCTCTACTCCCACTCTCCTCAATACCTTCTCAATTGTTATCTGCTCTGTCCAGTTAATATTTTCCATTCTTCTCCATACCCGCATTTCAAATGCTTCTATTCTTCTTATGTCCTCCTTCTTGAGTGTTCAGTTTCAACGCAGTGTAGTGCTACAGACCAAATCATCGCCCTCACAATGATCTTTTTCACTTTTCTGGGCAGTCCGTTAGTCAATACCTTAATTCTTTTGCTAAAGGCATCCCGTGCCATTCCTATCCTCGTCCTGACTCTGCTTCACGGCTCCCATCTTCTGTAGCCTAATACACGCTCGCAGATCTAAAACAATTCTATCCTATAATCTATACGTTTCCACACCCAATTATGCGGTTCATTTTCAATCAATAGTCAATTTAAATGAAAATAATACACGTATATTAAAAGCTCTCATTGTAGACAAACTGCAAGTCAAATGAGAAGCTCGAGATCTCTCAGAAAACTGAAGGGCACATTGTGGCCATGGTGACCTAAAGAGGGTGTGGTTAGTTAGCCATGAATTAGCATTACAATGCAGAGAAAAATGTGCAAATTTTTTTATGGCGCAAAATAGGATGAAATTAAAGTTTGATCGTTAATGATTGGCAATGAAATAAGTGGCAATTTGCTAGATTTAGGTGGGTTTTATTAGTTTCTCCACAAATTTTTTAAGATTGACTATGTTCGTTAAAACATCCTACGTTTCTAAAGGTAAAATGAAGCCATGTAGATCAACTCTATCCGGGTCAAAGTGCCCTGTACCGATGATTACTTACATTCTCAAGCTTCTCATTGACCGAAAGATAACCCGGATGACTAAATCAACCGGATGACCGGTTCAACTGTATCGTAGCTTGTTCGACGTCAAAAACCACAGTAACTTGATGTAAGTATCGAGAAATATCACAAAAGTTACCTGTTTGTGCAGTCCATTCTTACCGCTCCCAAACAGCGACAGTAGGTCAGGATCAGCATTAGTGCCCAATGTGTGCACATGTCTGTCATTGACGTGGATTAACGCCTGTGAACACCTCGGACCAAGCACTCAACCAATTTGAATGCTATTATGTTCCCCCTCCTCCCACTCCCTTTCAAGCCCTCCTGACACCCATCAGTTGTCGTTAGTGAGAATTCTTGATCACTTACGATAAATTTCAACTTACCATTCGCAATTTTCGGTTTTTGGAGGATCCCCTTTTGTCCACCCACCCGACCTTTCCTCTCACACCCACCCCTCGATATTCCTGCCACTGATCCTTTCATTGGCAAAATTATAATTTTCTGTCACTTCTGACAATTTGAAATCATTTTCTGATTTTAAAGTCGTATTAGCTTTGGGCCCCAAACATGGATCGCTGATTTTTTAACCCTAACCAATATATTTACTCCGATATATATCTATAATTTCAAACTAGTTTGTTTCCAAAACCATCATGTGTTGTTCCGGACATGACATCAAACTGCACCCGGCAGCCCTGCCCCTGCTGCCACCATAGGGCAGGACGAAGCATTGTGGCCCAGGGGTCTAGGTCGTGGTCTCGGATTACGAGTGTGGCAGTTCGAGTCTCGGTTGCGGCATAGATTTTACAGTCACTTCGTGCACCCTTTGGCAAGGGTGGTTTCAATTCGTCAGCTACAAGTGTCCCTACGATGCCTACCAGATACGGTGGAACCACCACCAGCAACCATCAGCTTGCGAAATGGGGCATCACCTTTTCCCCGCAAGGGACTAAAACAACAACAACAACCATCACATGATGGCCCTGATACCACGTACTAAATCCTACATCAACCAGTTGAGAAATTTGTCATCTCAGACGATCGAAAAACCTCTAATGCTAAGCCAATTTGCTTAAACCAGAAAAAATTTCATACCAAACACCTTCGCTACACTCATGTGCTTGATACACCAGTCGACAATGACACGTCGTAAAGTCATCGCAATCACGAATTGTGTGGAACCTATGGAGTGGAAGGCAGGGGCAGACAGAAGCGATAGCAGGAGGGAAGCAGACGTGGCAGTAGGGGCAGAAGAAGGGACCTAAGCAGAAGCAGAAGTGGGAGCGAAAGCAGGGGCGAGAGCAGAGGCAGAAGCAGGGGCTCCAGTCAGCAACAACACCAAGTAAATAAAAAAGACCAAGAATTTTGCTGAAACTAGCCTGCAAAAATTGTGAGCATGATATCACAATATACACAATGCTTCCAAAAAAGCATTACAGGTACCTCAAACTTTTCAGACACTACTATCTCTTTAATATAGCATACATAGATGCTTAAGAAGGGCACTCTGAGCATACACGAGACATTGAAGGCATTATTGTGCCTGGTAATATTTGCACATTACCTATTTAAAATTTATGCGAATTGAACAACATTCGCAGCAGTAACTGTTGTAGGGTGATTGGCTAAGTGCGAAAAAGGAAGGCATTGTTATTTATGGATCACCGTGTACTTACTTGGATAATTTCGCAGACTCATCACAGGCTCGGTAGCTTCAATTTGCACCCATGCGATGACCACTCAAACCAGGGACTATTTTAAGCAATTTTATCTTCACAAAGCTACTAAGTCAAAATAAAGGCTTTTCTTTTTTCTGAAAGTTTGTGTGTCAACACAAATTTATCACATCTCAAGATCTTGAACAATTTGTTGATTAAACAATTTGCTCTCAATAACACGCTTTCAGGACATTGGACTGTAATCAGGGGCATAGCCAGTATGCGGCAAGATGAGGCAATTACAGGCTATTGCCTTTAAAATTTGATGCGTATCATCACCACGAACAACCGTAACATAATGACCATCTGCGTTGCGTAGGAGGGCGATTAGACATAAACAAGCACTGTTAAGAATGGCATTAAAAAGTTGCGGCAGCATACACAATATCTCCAGGTCGCGAGTTGAGCATGAAAAGAAAAAAGAAGCCTCTACCAGTGCGCTGAACAGGGGCCTCCATCAAGGCAAATCTGGCCCTGGGGGAGTGAGTTTTCCTCCTCTTCATTTCAAGTCCGGCTAGGCCTCTGCCCGTAATATTATCCTATATAGAATTCCCAATTTGGCTCCAGAATTCCCCATTTTGCTCCAAGACCTTCATTTAGGATGGTATTCACACTTAAACTACTCCCCGACTCCAACCCATGAAATAAAAGGCTACTGTGACGTGATACTGTACGTCAGCATCGCGGTCCGTTTTATTAAAGCTACTTAAATATTATTAATCATTGAACAAACTTTTTTCATTCTTCTTTCTAGTGAGGCGCTGCGGTGTAGCACTGGTTAAGGTGTCAGACTGGGAGTCCAGAGTTCAAGTCCTGGTGCTGGCAACTATGAAACCATGCGTTACAGGCTCTTCAGCGAGGCTGTTAAACGCGCAAGTGTCGTTAGCTAATAATTATAGTTCAGGATAATTTATTATTCTGGCTGGCGACACGAAGGGCATCCGGCCATAAAAACTCTGCATTAATATAAACGGTTATGAACGTGGCATTACAGGCCAGGCTGTAACGCCAGGGGCTTCGCCGCTTAAGAAATGGGGGTCCCTACTAAGTCCCCCAATGATTATCCTGGTCCCAACAAAAATGATTAATTTGAATTTAGGCTTAAAATATTTTGTCCTGTACACCCCCCCCACCCGCTGATGAGTTGTGTTAGCACGCAATCTGTTACAGATTTGTATTTTGTATTTGAGAAATCAGTCTTCTTTAAGAATTAGGTCCCCCCCAAAGTCACATCCGCGGCTCCGCCCTGCGTAACATATTACAATGAACGTCAAAAACGAATAACTATTTTTTGCCCAAATCATAGCCCTGATATATTCCCGCAATTATTCCACTTCTACAACAAATAATTGTAATGTCTGACTTAACCTTCTTTTCAACGCCCAAAATTTCACACGCCACCCTCGAACTCTTAAATTAAAGCTGTCAAGTTCAATTTTTTGTTACTAATTACAGCGTTAAATCTATAGAGATATATCCATTGGATGTCAAACGAAAAATGAAGACAGCAGTGTTCTGCCAGTTAAATTGCAAACGGCTAGAGAGTTGAGCATCATCTGCTCATGGCAAATTCTAGCTATTTTAGTCTTTCTGAAATGGCTAGCAGTTACATCAATATCACTAATGGTCCCGATAGGTCAATGTCAGACAATCAAATGAATCAATTTGCGCACGAGTGACAAATATTGTCTCAAATTTTTTATTTCATAACTTTAGCTATTTCAAATATACTGACGACTAAAAGCCTTTATCCACTAGAGTTTAAGCACAATGATTATAAATCCAGAATATTAATATGTTCAATGTATAAATTTGATGGAACCCAATTTCTTAGTTAAATCTTTTTTGAAAATTATCAAGATCCTTAAATTACTACGAGAGTATTTTAATCGTTTTAATTCTGACTGACAACACCCACGAGAAACAAATACGATAGTCAATGTTTCGCATCATTGACCGATGCATGCATGCAAAGAAGTTCAGTTCTATGAACTTTCTCACCAATTTTTTTTCGTCCATCAATCATGCTCAACTAACACTTCCTTAATTAGTTCAGTTACCAACTCAGTGAGTTGATCATTTCTGATGCTAACGACACGTCATCGAAGTCTTCATTGCCATCAATTATGTGGATGGGAGTCGCAGAGTCCAACATATAAATAACTACGGTAGCACTTCACAAGAAACATCAAAGTCAGAATCAGAAGTGATTTGCAGAGCAACAATGTTGCGCAGCTATAGAATCGTTCAGCAAATTCTGTTCTCAGTATCTTCGAGCCCTCTTTGGGTCAAAGTACTCTTCGCGGCCTCCACCGGCCATTCCCTGGCCGGCCTTTGCGCCGATTTCCCTCACCATTCCGGCTCCTCCGTTGGGCCCCATACCGGGCTGCGGCTCATATCTTATCTGACGCTGTTAGAGCAAGCCATCGCCAGTTTATGAACGCGCGTCGGAATGTTGATTTAAGCGCGTCGAATAAGTTGAAAGAGACGCAATGGTACGCGACATCCAGCGAGAGCGGAAAGAGACAAAACAAAATTCAACAATGCATTAGCGAATCGAATAAGCAGGTCACAGATAGCGCAGAAAAAATGATACTATGATGGGATTAAAAACCAAATATATATTACAAAACTTTCAAAAAAATTATTTCTGGCTAAATATACTGTGAAACATGAAATTTCTCCGGCACGCTATATTTGCGGTTTTGACTCAGGACTAGAAATTTTGTTGCACTTAATTTTTGCTGTTTTTGAGGACTACCATTATAAATTCTACGATGCGCTGCATCGTAAATGTGATGCATGTTTAATTTAGTTTAATTCTTTAATTTAGGCGATTCGCGTATTTCGTCAAAATGACATGCGCGGAAAAAATTCATGTTTTACAGTAATGGTGCACTGGTAGATACAGTATCGTATGATGGTTTGGAAGTTTAAGGGACGTGCGCAGTAACGAAGACTATTACAGTCCGGTTCTGTGCGGCCAAGCACAGATCCGCTCCCCCTTCTTTAATTGTGTTTTACAACTTGTCTGCGGAGCTCTTTGGTGTATCCAAATTTCTTGTTCCCCAGCTGGCAGGGGATACGGTATGGTATCTACTGATGCTAGGTACCATACTGCATTTTTATAAACAAGTTCATAAATTTAAGCTCTGAGCTATTAAAAGCAAGAAGCAATACCGCTTGAACCTGCGTGGTCTAAATTATAGTGTATTTTTTACAGATGCATCATGACTTTGTGAGTCTTACTCAGTAAAGCCCATCCCTTCATGCCTTTTTACAGTGATGAACTTGGTTTTTTCTTTATTTTAAACCAAAATCGATGACTTTCGTCACGATGTCATCATCATTCATCAATCATCATCAAAAACCATGAAAACGTCTCTTTTCAATCTGGGTAAAAAAAACTTCGTTACATACACGCTAAGAGCATGTATCTAATTATGCAAATCTATCTATATAAATAAAGAGAAGATTCTGTTCTGTGTGTGTGTCTGTTTGACTGGGATGCATTTCCACAGTTTTGCAGCTTTTCACTAGAAACCTTCACTACTGTGTCGGTGTGGGCATGGGACACCCAGTGGAGGGGTTCCATTTCCATTCTCAGTATTTCTTAACCCGGGCAACGCCGGGTACCCCAGCTAGCATATAATAAGTGCAATTTTATACTTTCAAGCAACAATATCATAAAATAGATCTCCATACCCCCAAAATCGTTCCTTTAATTAAAATTGTATCAGGGAATCTATGAAATCTTGATAAAATTTTAATGGAAGTAAGAAATTAATACCAGAAAATATTTCTGAAAATCTCACATATACGATGGGCTGTAAAAAATGGACTCAACTTTGGAGGTTTATAACTTCTGCAGTTTTGCAAGAAATATTACGTCAAATATATAAATTGAAAGATGATATTGGTTACATGGCTGCCAATTTCACATTTGAAGCTTCAACAGTTCCGGCGTAATAATCCTTCTTTACAAACTATCCGTTTTAATACACAAGTCACTGGTTTACGCTCCTATGCCCTGCAAACGGGCCATTTTGTCTAATTGGTATTGAGGTATTTGTCACATTTTTGCTGGGAATTCATTGTTCATGTTGAAGAGCATAAAAAAAATTCAGTTCTCAAATTTTTCAGTTCTTAAATTTTATAAACCAAAATTCAGTTGCTTCAAACAGTTGCTTCACTTTAAATAGCATGCATGAAAACACTGACACTACGCAGTGACGCCACAGTGTATTGCAAAAAACAAAACATATAATGTTCAGGCTGGTTGCATGAACTGATTGTAAATAAGAAATTTTAAGTACTTACAGCAAACATATCTGGCTTTAATTTTATGCAACAAGTATGACTCCAGACGTTAAAGTGCCACAAGTTATAGGTCTTCAAAGTTCAGTCATTTGTTATGGCCCACCCTAATTGTTGCTTGGTATCTGTTGAAACACCAAGGGAGCCACCAGCACTGGACTATTGCACTGATAACTAGTATGCATCATTAGTTTTGATACAAGAAGAAGTAGAATCATCAGAAATAGTTCAACTAGAATATACTCCCACTACACTGTAAGTCTGTTTAATATATAAAAATAATATATGACTACATAATATACAACTACGCTCGAAATAAAGCAGCGCTCAATAACAATAAAATTATACCAAAGTGGCTAATACAATCCTACGTTGCTCACATGAGAAATCATATGTATTTGTAAATACTGTTAATATATAATGTATAAGACTAGACTACTACATGTAGTAGTAAGTAGGATCACTCGGCATTCATTCCGTTGACCATGCAAACTACTTTGCTTTCTGACTACTTGAGCTTATAGGATTGACTACGCTAGATGGGGGCTACAAACTGCTTGATCAACGAGCGACAAATCGACCGCAGCAGTTCTGAGCCACAGACCAATTACTAAATTTAGACCCTTTGCACAATGATAATCTCTAATCTTCATCGCGAGAGGCACGTGCGATGTGAAAAGAGGATTGTCAACACACTACAAAGGCGGCATTGATCTGTTAACTGGATTTCTATTGGTCGTCAAAAGTAAAGATAAATTCTGGCAACCAATTTCTGCATCACTTGACACCAATCTGCCAATTGTGAGGCAGTTGCCAATCCCTGGCTTGTGTCCCACACTCTGTCGGTCTCACGCGCCTCTAGTTAGTCATAGCACCTCTCTGGTCAAAGTTGCACAGCATTGCAGCGATGGGCACACACCAGCCAATGGAAGAATGAAGGATCAATCCACGATTTAAACATAATAAACAATGATCTTAACTTTTTCGAGCAATGATACATAAAGTGAGTCATAAAAAAAGCTCCCCTAGCATAATCGCGATAACCTTGAATTTTTTTTATATTTTTGCTCCATTTTTCAGGGCTTGTAGCAGAGATAATTTGCAGAAGAACCCTGAATGTTCAATAAGAAATCTTTTTCTTTCAAAAGATATGAAACTTTTTCAAAAAAATTTAAAAAATCTATTTAACCAGCCTCTTGAAGCCTATACAGAACACTATGATGCTTACAGGTGTCAGACCTTCGTTGCCAAACTGTTAATTCCGAAGTCCGCTCGATTACCGTGTATACAGAGGGACATTATGAAAGTTCCAGATCCACTGCAGATCGTATAGCTGAAGACCAAGACGGAACTGAAAGGGGTCGGCTCACTGGAAGAGAGCCTTGAGCTGACTTGTCGCAGCAGCCGATCAACAGCTGTGCTTGTGTTGCAGGCAGAAACTCTTAGCATGTCTTGAACCAGATGGCATTCACACCAGATTTATCGATGTTTTTCAACCAAAACTTATTGACCCCTTTTCCAGCAAGCAACAATGCAAAGAAAATTAAAATAAATGCTACTTGCTTTCGTCAAAATGCTGTGCATAGGCTTCAATGTGTTGGTTAAAATGATTTTGTGATGTTAAAAAAAAGTTTAATAACTTTTGAATGAAAACAGATTTCTTTAAAAAAAATTAGGGATCTGCTGCAAATTAGCTCAGCTACAAACCTTGAAAAAATGAAGCACAAATTCACAAATTTGGCAAAGTTATCACGATTGTGCTAGGGGAGCCTTTTTTGTCTCACTCGACTCAGGCGTAACTGAGTACCAGGCCTCGTGTCTGGGGAAGATTGGTAAAGTGTACTGAGGCAGTAGGCTCTGTCTCATGCACAGTGGATGATACCTAGCTATTAATTGATGAAAACGCCGCAAAGGGGATAACATCCCATACACTGGGGCGTTATTGGTTATAGCAACAGCCTACACAATACAGAAATCGTCTTCTTCTTATTTCTCTGATGCTCGGTTCAACAAGTTCAATAACTTCTGTGCAGCGAGCACATCGATGAACAGCGAATAGAACGTGTTCACTCAGCATGCACAACTCATGTGCCTCACAAAACTGCTCACAAACTGCATTGAAGTTTGATTTGTTCAGATCATCATTATTAACGGGCCAGCCGTACACAAAAAGCTTAATGATAGCTGTACACTGGCCCCGTGGCTTAAAGTCTTCTTGAACGCCTACCTTTAGAACATTAAGCTTCACTTGCATCTGCGCTTACTTCTTTTCACATGTTTCAAAGATCACTATGACACATTTGGCACAGATAAATTTCGTCTCTTGTTCCGCAGCAATTCACCAAGCCGTCATCAGTCAGTGTTTCTAAAATGTGGAATCGCGCGCATATGTGCGTCACCGCATCCATTACTATCATAAACTTATCGTTATTGCTATCGTACCTGAAACAATCTAAAGAAATTGTTTCGCTTGATCGAGATCTTCTCTTAAATAGAATTATCTGATGTCTTTGAAATCTACAAATGAACTCTAGTGCATGAGCTGTATATGAACTGCATGAACTCAATGAACTCTTCATTATATTATAGGAATGCGTATTATTCGTACACTCATTGCTTTCATAAACCAGTGCACTTAATAAGTACTGCGAAGGTTATACTATTTGATCTCCCATGCAGTACAGCAATATAGTGAATGATAATATACCCAAGAGATGATGCATCTCTTAAGAAGTAAAAGATCGAACACATCAGACAAATGTGCCTATATTCCTTTCATCTTCACAATGTAATCATGAAATGATTCCGAACGGCTTGTTTGACACATCTATAAAATAATATTTTAACACATTATTAAGAGAAAATTAGACTGATAGATTCTATATTTGGACTGCTAGATTTTACAAACATGTAACTCAAAATTTTCAATCATTAAAAATTAATCTAATATTGAAATTCAAACTATATCTACAGATGCAAGCTGCAGCTACGGAGTGCGTAGTATAGAATTACATTACGAAGTTCACCTAAACGATGACCTTATCGTTAAGGTGCTCACAAAGAAATAAAAACTCACAGCTAAACAGAAACGCTCACTATATAAATCACACGATCCAAATTAAAATTCCCACATTTATAAAATAATCGCTGCTAAAGGTCTGGAAATTTCTGTAAATTTGACCAGCATTACATTGAAAGAGCACCCGAACAATGCTTTTAATGACGTACACTAAACTTGACTCCAAAAGCAGCATGACACAAGGTGTAAACAGCTTCTCAACCAATATAGCTTTTAGACGCATCGCTTTGAGTAACAGAACCTCACAATTAATCTGAAAAAGCTACGCATGCAATCAAGTATTGACAATCAGCTTTTATCGCATCTTCTTCCCCTGGGAAGACATTCGGGTGACTGAGGCAAAAGTGAACCCCTGTCAATCGATGACAATACCCAAATACTCCTTGACTTAACAGTTAATGCCTTCTCAACACATCGTATAATTTTTTTGCCTTTTCAAAAACTCATCTAGATTTTAAAGACTAAACCATCATCAAAAAACAACTGATGTCCCAGATGTTAACAGTCCAGAAACGGCAATAATTTTCAGTTGCTATAAAGTGGTAAAGCTCAGCAAATCATCATCAAGCACAGCATGATATAGCGAAGAGATTTCAGATTTGATCCGGAGATGACGTCATAAGGCACAAATGGAACTCTTGCTACGTACCAAGTTGCCTTGTGGCGCTACGGCCAGCTCTTGCTGGACCAATGACGGGATGGCACTGCCACCTGCGGCCATAGCAGCACCAATCGGCTGACCTGGACCGCCGCCTCCACCAATCACATTGATCCCCTGTGCAAGCCACATAACACAATCTCAAAACGTACAAAAATATTACGACAAACATCGCGCTAGCTCAAAAAGATTAGGACTGCAAAGTTAGTTAGCCCACGTACCCTTTCAAATATCTATAAATTGAATTACGATAAGCAATCATGTGATGAGTATTTAAAGAACTTATGAAAATAAAGCTAAATTTATTCTAATTCGCCGGTTAGCGAAAGGAAGGGCATCCGGCCACAACAATCTAGCCATTTTGATACAACATCTAGCCTAGCACAAGGCACAAAAAACATCTAGCCTGTGTTCACACTGACATACACAAGAATAAATAACAAAAAGCTATCGTAATTAAACTATACCCTATTGAAATCTGGTAACAAACTAAAAGCAGATGAAACTCAAAGAGTGCGAGTGAATGCAAACCTGTGCACGCGCTCTCTGCTCCATGCTTCCTCCAATGCCGGGCGGGACAGGGGGGGGCTGCATCGGGGCAGACAGGCCCCCCCGATCCCCTCCACCTCTCATATCCCTCATGTGCTGCTGCTGCACCTGTTGCTGCTGCAGCTGTTGCTGCTGAAGCTGCTTCTGCTGCCACTCCTGTTGATGCTGTTGCACCTGCTGCTGGATGCTCTGATGTTGCTGCTGCTGCAAGCAACCAATTACAGTTTTAAAATTTATATCGACACACAATGTTATTTTTAAACATCTAAACTAAATAAACAACAGCTAAAAGAGATAACTCTAATCTTGCAGGCTAAATTGTTCATACGGAAAAAAAGAGAAAAAAAAGATAAATAAAATAAAATTGATAATCAATACTGCAACACACACTTCTCCAGTACGCTACGCTTAATTAGGCCTATCAAAAGCAGGCTATAGCCTATGGACACAGATAGTTGAGCTGTGTTCGGAACCTTGCCTTAATTTAAAGAAACCAAACGGTGATTGAGATATTGAGATACTTACAAACATGTCCCCTTGTCTGCGTCTGGCATCCATCATTTCTTGGTCCTTGCGACGCCTCTCGTCCTCCATCATCCTAGACACAGAATTATTACGCGTAACTGACTCAGCATAATCCCCTCACTGCAGCAAATTTCAGCCATAAGAACTTAAAATATTCTACTGCCAGTATTTCAAATTGATCAGTCACATGTCAAATGGATTTATAAAGATACTCTAATATCCAATTATGCCAAACTTTGATCTTTCATTTACTGATCCACAGCAAATATGTGGAGGAACGGAGAAGCATAGGAAAACTTTGCTTGCCTAGGATGTCATCCACTGAGCAAAACCAAGATTGGTAAAATCATTTGCATCATTCTGTTTGTAGAAACTTTACTCAATTCTTCATCCATGATTTTCATATATTTTACTAGTACCTTGATCACACTCAACTTGTATAGAATAATATAGTGTGTAGCAAATACGTGCAATGCAAACCTTATGCGTCTGACACAAGCTAGAATAAGCGCCAACTCTCCTAGACAAAGTCCCTCGCTGTCCCTTGCTCACCTCTGCTCCAGACGACGCTGCACTTCCTTCTGCGTCTGCTCCTCCAGGCGTCTCAGCTCCTCCTGGCGCCTCATCAGATCTGCATCATCATGCACAGCAAGGCTGTCTCTTATCTGACTCAGTGCAGCAACCGTCTGGCAGCTAAGCTCTACGCATGCGATAGTATTCAATGCAAAGAATCAAATCTTCATAGTTCAATGTAAAAAGATGCACTGGTGCACGAAAGGCTCAAATATAATAAAATTTCTCCATGTCTTAGAGCAACTCAGTGGGAGATACATGTAAGTGCAAACACAGCAAACCAAGCGTACATGCACGTCTTAAGGCCAACGGGGACCACCAGATTTGCACGATATATATCGACCTTATATATCGAGGATACGTGTATCGACAATACGGTGCCAGTGCCCCTGACATACGAGGAAACAATTTAGTTTTCCTATTTTTTTGCATTGTGAACGCGTATTGGCGATATATATGGCGATACGTTCTATGACTCGCAAGCTACTCATTATGCTAATTTTTTTGATCGTGCATCAAATCACAGTGCTCGCTTGGTCAAGTCCAGGATTCGATTGAATCGGCCGCCATTACTGTTTGCACAATTAGCTACTTTGATTCTATTGTTACGGCAGTCGTGTTGCCCCCGCCATGCATCCTAAGAGCACATTGAAAACGCCGCAAGAGACTGAACGATGGGCAAAAACAAGTGGCTGATGACCCTGAACCGGGAGGAGGATGTAGAGGAATAAACTTAATTCACCTGCGGAGGCTTGCGCCGCAGCATGATACCGTACACAGGCTTAGCTGACGATACACAGAATGACATGCCATGCCTAGCCATGAGCCTACCACTGGTCGCCTAATTATTTTCCGGACATATGGCACCTTACACTGCGTTAGTACAGAATACCAAAACCCATGAAAGAGCCGACAACCCTTCCCCCGCCGTTAAATTTTATCAAAGGATGTATATTGCATCATCACATGTGATATCAACAGCAACCAGGGAGCTAGCCTAGCAACGTAGCCTACGGTGCATATCGTAGTTCCGTCCGCAGTGCCCGGCAAATACGCTGCACGATATATATATGGCCAAATCATCAGCGTATTTGCAATCTATATCCTCAATATATATTTATATATATCGTCAAAACCGCTGGTCCCCATCGGCCTTTACTCCTACAAAATTACAGCAAAAGGGTCTTCTTTTCGATTTCACACCGATATAAAGTTTGACCATTTCTTGGCTTATTTCAAGGTTACAATATGCTACACACCATGAAGCAAACCCTGCACACAACTGAAGACACAAAGAATGTCGTGATCCACCTTGTCTGAGCATGGCGGCATGCTGCTCCAGCTTGGCCGTCTCCTGGTCCATGTCCAACTTGGCCGCCTCCTCCTCAAAGTTACGGCGCAGCAGCTCCTCCCTCTCCTTGTACATCTGGTAGAGCGTCTTCCACTTCTGACCAAACTCAAACTCGACAGAGTTGGGCTGCGCGAACCTCGGTGGCAGCTCACGTTCCCTGCGCACGACAAGCGCACAAATTAATTCGAGCTCCAGGAAGTAGACGACTACGTCAGAGTAACAAAAGAATACATTCAAGTTCTAACTCTTACCAAATTAGTGTTGAGAAGTTCTTTTTAGATTTATACCGGTATTAAGCTTTCTCACATCCTGATTTATTTCTAGTTATAAACACGCTACATAGTTGTCACACAGAGTAAGGCGAACATGAGATTACAGCACTGCGCTACCGAGTGCACTGACCCACACTAACAATGACAAGGATATCCATTACGTAAATCACAGACTTATCCAGTTTGATAGCTATCCAAATTGAATCCGGACTACAATGCACGCGTTGTTGTGAGTGATAGCCTCCTCCTGTTATTCTCCTACTGTTACTCTCAAGCATATAACTACAGCACCTGATACATATTCACAAAATCGTTTCAATGTTTTAAAGTAGTCTTCTTCAGTTTCATTCTTCAACCTTCATTTACTTGGTGCATATTACATCCCAGGCATACAGAAACACCAAGCATGTACATTCGGGATGTACAAAGAAAGGACGTACTTAATGAGGTCGGCGGTCTGTTGGAAGAAGGCTTCGGGCAGACCATCGTTCTCATCCTTGTCCTCCAGCGGTTCCACCATGATGGGACGCAGAGACCTGCAAAATATATCTTTAAAAAAAACTAACCGCCTTTTTATTTCGTACGTCACAAAAAGTTTTTAAAACAACACACGACACAGTCAAATATATGCACGACACCATTGAAAAAAATTTGAAAGACATGAAAAAGAGCATACGACGTCATGAAAAAGAACTTACACCATAATTAATGTGCCCGATGATATCCCTGGACTCTGAAATGGGTCATAAACTCATTATTATTATCATTACTTTTTTTTACAAAAAAGAATGTATGACATCACAAAAAAGAACGCACGACGTCATGAGGAAGACTCCCTCGCTGATGCGCTTGAGCGCGGCCAGCGCACCCGGCTTGCGCGCAAACTCAACGATGCCCTCGCCGTTGGGCTTGCCCCTGTCGTCCACCACCACGACTGCGCGCTCCACGTCGCCAAACATACTGAAGGTCTGCGCAAGCATCTCGTTAGAGACGTGCAGCGACAGGTACTTGACGCGCAGCGCGGCGCCGTGCGCAGCAAAGCGCACGCGCAGCGACCTGCCGCGACGCTGCACGCCGTCCAGAGCTCGACGGGCATTCTCAGCGTTGTGACGCGTGTCCTGCACCAGGCACAAGGATTGACCTAACCCTAACCGCAGACTGCTTCACTGCCGTACGCTCAAAATCAGGCACACAATAATCGAATACTGTATACGATGCATACGCGTGTTGCTTCACACCAACATAGTTTAAATGTGTCATAATTTTAAAAATCACTATTATTGCATAAAGCACAGTATCGGTCACAAATTTTAAGGCTAAAAAAGCCTGCCTATGATCAAGAAAAATTGTGACAAATTGACATTTGAATTTAGAACCAGTATCCATAACGATTCCATTGCTTTAGCACATGCACAAGACTCACGAGTCGGATGAAGCCGAATCCCCTGGCAGCGTTGAGGAATGCCTCGTTCGTCTCGCCGAACTGCTCAAACATCTTCACAAAGTCCTCCTCGGTCGTGTCGCTCGGCATGTTGCCGACAAAGAGCCGACAGCGCCCGGTGAACTTGCGCTCCACAGGAACCTTCTCCTCCTCCTCCTGCTTCCCCTCCTCCGCATCCATGCTGGCCTTGGTGTCATCGAACGAGGTCTCCGACTTGTACTGGTTCTGATTGCGTTGCTGCTGAAAATTGCGCTGCTGCTGCTGAATGTTGCCTCCTCGTTGTTGCTGTTGTGTTTCACGCCGCTGCTGATTCTGCTGCTGAGCATTGCCTCCACGCTGCTGCTGCTGATTGTCGCGCTGCTGCTGATTCTGCGGCGGCTGAGGACGCTGAGGCGATGACTGCTGTTGTGGGAACGGCTTGCTCTCTGGGCCTTCTCTCTTTATGGGTTCTCTCTTTTCTAGATCGCCGCCTCCCCTTCCAGCACTGTTCGGACCTCCAGCAGGCGCATTGCCCCCACGGGGCAGGTTGGTGTTCACTGAAGCAGGGGCGTTAGGACGCGGAGGCAAACTGCTAGTCGATGGGGTGGCTGCTGCGGGCTGCTGAGCCGCGGTATTACCACTCACCACGTTAGGTTTATTCTCGTTCTTCGAACCTTCATTCGCAACAGCCGGAGTAGCAGCAACGGTTCCTGTTTGACCACCGGGGGCACCAGTGTTTCCGGCTGAGGCATTCACTGCTCCAACAGTTGAGATATTTGCTCCTCGAGTGGTAGAAGCTCCACTCTGAGCATTGTTGCTAGAACTAGCGGCTGATCCCCCAGCGTTAGGACCTGCATTCCCACCCCCGCTGGGAATAGGGGCGTTTTGTGAACGAGCTGGCGTTGGATTACCAGCATTTCCACTTCCTTGCGCGTCGTTGTTACTACGCGAGGGGGGCTGATTTCCGGTGCTTCCCCCACGGAACGACCCGCTGTTGCTTCCACCACCTCTGTTCGAGGAGGGGCCTCCTCGACTCGAGTTAAAGCGATCGCGATCGTTCTGTCCAAAGCGTCCACCGCCGCCCCGGTTGTCTCGCCCACCGTTATTAGGAAACGGTTCGAAGCGGTTACTACGCTGCTGACCGCCGAAGCCGCGATACATCTTAATTCTATCGATATTCCTAATCAATCCTAACAAAGGAAATTATCGAGGACACAAATCCAAAATGGCGTAATAAATTAAAAATGGCGAACACGTAATTGCCAGTGTTGCCACCACAGGTTGCCACTCACTTTTTTGAGACAAATTCATCACATGTCCACAACGCCCAAGTACATTTTGGGTCAAAAAGACGAGTAATGCGACTTAAAAAGCACCGCCAATTTCTTGTCCAAAAGAATCAGTCCAAAAGATGTTTAAAAGTTGTGTTTTGACAAATTCTTTGACCTAAAAATAAAATAGAGGAAAATGCATTTTTCAGCACAAAAACTTCAATTGCTTCAAATCTAGACCTCCAAATCGACGTTATTAATTTTCTTTTCAAAATGAACTCACGATCCGGGGAGTGAGAGAAATGTGGACAAAACTTTATTCCCTTCCGTCCACACCTCGCAACCGGCGGGGGGCAAGCGCAGGTTAGCGCAGCGCAGATGTGCAGTTTAGTAGTATAGCACAACCTGGCCCAACCCTCTAGCCTGCGCGATAGCCTGAGGCTAGCCTCTGCACCGCCCGGTTCCCACTTTTGTAGACGAGTGGGGGAGGACAAAAAGCATTAATACTTCAAACAAAATGCCACGGCTTTAACTCAAATTTGTTCTTTTGTAATATACTGCGGCTCAATCATAATTTTTCTTCAATTTTATTTATTTATCATAAAATTCTTCATCCTACTTGCAAATTTTTTCCCGAACAGGCACGGACATACCCACTCATATTCAATGCAACTTCAGAATCTGCTTCCTCCCTTCGAACACATTCTAATTCCGTAACAATAAGGCTTCAGTTCGGCTCTTACAAAATAGGAGTAACATTTCGCCTGCGTTTATAAAACAGGAGTAGTGCACTTCTAGGTCTTTCAAAAAAGGAGTAGGCCTAAAGTAGGTCTACTCCACCATTGTCCATTTTTATGAGTAATGCTACTCCTACCTATTTCTAAATCAGAGTGATTTCAAAAAAGCGTAGTTTTTGGAGTACTACTCCTAGTAAACTTATCCTTGACAATAACTAATATTCTGGCAAAATATTTGACCATGAAATAGCAACAATTCAAATATAATGTTATAGTATTAATTATTGTCTGTCAGTCAATTTTCTCAAGAAGCCATTCTGCACAGAAAGCTTCATAGCGTTCACTGTTATTCACTACAGCTTCACGCGCTTCTTCAACGGCTCTTCAGAAGACTTCTCCATTTTGACTTTAACAGACTTCATCTTCTTGCCTGTAGATGCACCGCAACAATATTTAGAAAAACTAAATACTATTATGTCTACTGTACAAAACGCACAAAGCATTATTATTACATTATTAGTATTACGTACTGCGGGCAAAAAATGTATGTTTTCAATAATAATTTGGTGACAAATTACAGAGCTATTACCAACAGAAAGTTAAACAAACAAGCCAGGTAAAGGCAAGTTGATTCTGATTAGTAGAAACAAAGTCAAGGTCATTCCATTGCACATCAGCGTAATCACCTAGCAAAGAACCGCTTACAACAGTTTTATACAACATGCCCAGAGAACTTTGAGCTAAGTATGTAGTTTCTGTTTATGCAGCCTCCAAGGAAAAGCTACCAAAACACTCCAAAGATTATTTTATTATACGATTTGCAAATGCTTGCGTATCACAACCAAGGAGTTTATAGCGCATAAATAACAATCTTTAAAAACGGACAACTTCACAGCATATTATTAACAAATCACAAATCTTCAATACAAAAATATATATGGCAATTTTAGCAACAGCCAGGTACCTTCTTTCTTTCTCTTCAGTTTTACTAAATCCCTCGCCGGTTCTTCGGATTTAGTCGCCTCTTTTTTCGCCTTCGATTTGGAATTCTTTTTACCGGGCACGACAACATCTTGCTCAACATTTTTGGGCTTTTCGTTCTCCTTCGTTTTATTGGTCCTCTTCACTTCCGCTAGACACATATCAAAAGCATGGCTAGTGCATAGCATTGACAAGCAATAGAACGATACAACGACGTAACGACATACAAATGCAAATATCCTGATCCCGTATCGGTGTAGGACTGAGTAAATTGAATTATGTTTAACCACACATTCATACAATCACGCAATACCAATGCGTATTGTAACCTAATGTTAAATAATTCAGAAAAGATCAAGAACGATTAGGACTTGATCCTTTCTAAAATGTTTAATATTTCAGAAGAGATCAAGCTCACTGGAGTTTGAAAATCAAAATCAAGTGAAGTTCAAGTGAAGCCCTGTTGCTCTACGCAAGGCTTCTGTCTTCGCTGAGCTCACCCTAGGACACCTGTGTTACCTTAAAACACATAGACTGCCAGGAATTGATCCTGCCAGTTGCCAAAATTGCCCACAAAAAATTTCTGTTTGCTCATCATTATTCCTTCTAATTATTTATTGATCCTTTGTTCTTAAGCTCAATTACTGGCTCCATGGTGATGAACAGAGCAATAAATTTAGCATATTCCTAGTCAAAAGAAGCCACGACCTGATGAAAAAAAGTTTTTTTTTCCATTTTTTTCAAGACCCAGTATACGGTATACCGCCCAAATCAAAATCAAGAAGGATCAAACAGGCTGACCAACCTCGACGTTTCTTCTGTGCTGCATTCTGCTCCGGCGTCCGAGCAAAGCCGATGACGATGGTTCGTCCGTCCAACGTAGCACTACTCATCCTGACGCGCGCTTCCTCGGCCTGCTGCGGCGTCTCATAGATCACAAACCCATAGCTGCGACACAGCAGCAACACTCCTCAACACAACCACATACGTACAGCTCTAATATCTGATATTGGCATTCTATTATAATCATACTTTGGTAGTAGTCTATTACAATCATGCTTTAGTAGTAGTCTATTACAATCATGCTTTAGTAGTAGTCTATTACAATCATGCTTTAGTAGTAGTCTATTATAATCACGCTTTCTCGTATTCTAATATAATCATACTTTTCTAGTATTCTATTATCATCAAACTTATAGAGATCATTCGCTTTAATTTTGCAGAATTTTTACACTTAGGCACTTCGGTGATGCATGTTACTAAATTTGTTTAAAAACTTAGTTCATCTGCAGTCTTTTGCACCTACATCAAATATATCACATAATCCAAATATGTTCAAAGATGTCGGCAAGCTTAAAAAAAATTTATGCGGAAGCCATTTTCATAATAATAGTAATCCCACACGTAAAAATCAGCTTTAAATTTACGCAAAATTTATGTAAGCACATAAATACCGAAACAGAAATACAATCTTGCAATAAACAATTATTATTTTTTAACTGCGACAAGCGTCAGACAAGTAAACTGACCCTCTGGATTTGCCGGAGTCAGGGAATGTTGCCAGTCGAACACTGGTGCAGGGGCTGAAGGCTTTCTTCAGATCGTCAGCTGTCGTCTGCCATGCCAACTGTTTGACAAAGAGCGTCCTAGTCGGATCATCTGAAAAAATAAAAGTATTTACGTAAGTCACCTTGTAAGTCATCACAATAGCTCAGTTTGGATTGTATATATACAAAGCGCTAACTAATCAATAATACAAAATCTAGAGTAATAAAATATGGATAAATTTTTTAATTAATTTCCAATAAAACAAGCAAATAAAATTAGTAAAAAACACAGCAGAAGAAACTTTTAGACAACAACGTAGTCAGTTTTCCAATCCTGAGATTCTGCGACCAAAAGAAATAATTAAGATCAACTGATGCTGGATCCAACGATTTACTACTTCCTTTACTAAAGTTGCACATAGTGAATCTTGTATTAAAATTGCAATAGTAGGTTTCATCTGAAGCACGCAAAACTGCTGTAGCATTCACACCTGTAATAATTTTCTGGCTTGGCTTAGCGTTAATGCTCTTCTTCCCAACAAAGTCAATGGATATGGTCTTGTCTCCCATTGCGGAGCCTTGCTTCTTAGCCATCACTTTCTCCGCCACCAACTCATTCTCAAATTCAACGAATGCAAACCTGGCAAAGCAGCAAACAAGCTTATTGCATATTAGATTCATGTATATAATAAAATCAAACACCAACAGAACTTTATACAATCGATTTCTTCTTTTGTTTACCGACTTCAACTTTAATTTAATCTGATACCAATTCAAATATTTTGCATAAATCCAAAAAATTGAATAGTATCACATAGAACACGAGACAAAATCATATTAATCAAGGAAACGTTGCCGGCTGTAAATGAATTCTAGACTTACATGCTTGAATCACATACTTGTTAAGCCAGGGGTGCAGGGATACCTGGGATAGCCATACAAGCATGCTTATACCCCCCCCCCCAAGAACGTTGGCAACGTTGGGCCAAACGTTGGTTGCCAACGTTTGCAACGACTAACAGACTCCGCATTTGAAGGCCAGATTTATAATTATCCCCTGACGTATTCATTGCCATGACCGTCGAGCACTGTACAAATATAATTATATATTAATGATATGATCATCTCAGCTCATCTCTATTATATGATCAGCCTCAGCTGAAGTAGGACCCGACTCACCCCTTGAGAGTCTTGTCGACAGAGCGCGGTAGGCGGACTGAGGTCGCCTTGGGGAAGTGTTCCTTCAGTGACGCCTCAGTGACATCGCTTGGCAGGTTCTTGACAAACAACTTAACTCTGTCCGCCGCCTCTGTTCAACCAGAGACACTGCAGTATATTACCATGTGATATATGGTAGAGTGAATTTTATACTTTTTTGTTTTGTTATTATTTTGTTTTATATTATTTTGTTTTCAATTATCAATAATGTTAAACAAATCAGGCAATGACAGGGGATGTTTCTACAATGGCAACAGTGCCACACAAGCTTTATTAGAAGAACAATCCATGAACCAAGTCTGGCATACTAATCTATACAAATTAAATATTTTATATATTCCATTAAATCTTATTGACCCGTATGATCAATATGATAGTGACCAGGCTTGAGCGGCCAGTCGCCAAAATCGCTGAAAAAGAATTTTTTGAGCAGTTGGCGAATTCTTTTGCGTTTCTTTTCCATTTGGCGAAAGATTTGGCAAATTTTAGATTCATCCTTCGTTCTTAGAAGCTCAATTACTGGCACTATGGTGATGAACAGAGCAATTAATCTGATATATTCCAGTGCACCCAAAGGGAACAAATGTGTAAAAAAATTGGCGAAAAAAAGTACAGCTTGGCGAAAAAAAGTCATTTGGCAAAGTTTAGGATCATTTTTTTCAAGACTCAGATCAGGCCCTGATATTGACCAAACCTTTAAGCCAAAATACATAATAGTACCCTTTAAATGCAACTAACTTTAAATTAGGGGCTTAAATTAACTGATTTTAAATTAAAATTATTTTATTTATTATTAAATCTATGCGTATCACACGAAGACAGCTTGCCCTGTTTAGCTTGTTTGATCAGCGCGGCGCGCTGCTTAGCCTCCTCTCTCTTCGCCTGGCTCAGCTGCTGTTGGCTCTGTTCCGGCGGAGCATTGGCGCGCTCTACGTGCAGCTCCAGGCCCTCCATGCGCTCACCGCTCAGCTTCAGAGCCTTCCCCATCAGAGTCTCATCAGCAAGCTCCACAAACAGAAAACTGCAACAAACAACAGAAACATACTCGTCTAGAACTCGATTGTTAAAACATGCAAAAACAATAGTAGTAAGTCTAAATTGATTATAGTATCAATATAGAACTAAACATAATAGTGTAGACTAGGAAAATTATATAGATATTTATTATTCACAACGTTCTACCTGCAATGTTGTAACTTAGATCAAAAAGCGGAATACGAAATATGATTAAAACATAGAACACAACAAGCTTGATGAAAAACAAGATGAAGAGTCTCTACTCTAAATATTATTACAACACACTGGTACTATGTTTTAAGTAGGCAAACCCCTAATCAACAATATATTAGCAATCAACACTACAGAGGAATATGCAACCAATACTGTACTCACTTGCGCTTCTTTATGGATCGCACGGAATTCTCCAAACCACGCACAGCAAAGAAATGATGAACCTTTGTAGAATCAAGAAAGTTTTTTGGAGGAACTCGTACATAAAGGGTTGCTGAGGCTGCACGGGAAACAACTCACAGATTAGAACGACATAACATCATGAATAATATTGTTTGTCAATACGTATGACAATACTATAAAGTTATCCAGAAAAATTACTTTACATAATTAAAACTGTGTTTGCACTGCCTTTTAAGTCAAATTCTATTTAATAATGTTTACTAAAAGTTCATTGTCATCTATATCTAAATATTGCATCAATGCATTAATACTCTATAAAAGCTGGTTCATAATTATTATAATTCAATGATTGAGTGCAAGAATAATGGCTACCGTAATTGATATGATGCCAAACCGGCTAAAGCAAAGCTACTAACACTTCTGGATCTTTTGCTTTTCAACACACGTGGCTTGAAGCTTTTGCTTCTTGTCAGCCGAGACTTTCAACTTTGCCTTTTCAGCAGTTGTGACTGCAAGCTCTGACTTCACGACTGATGCGGCTTCAAACTTTGGCTTCTTGGCTATCTTCTTCAAGTTTCTGTCATCGACTGCGCTTCGCTTTATCCCTGCCTTAGCTGGCTTTTCATCATTTGAGTCACCATCATCATCTTCATCACTCTCCTCCGCATCATCATCATAATCATCACTGGCGAATTCTTCTGAAACATACGTTATTAATTACTATATACTATTTACATAAATCAGATCAATTGAAGATCGTGAAGAGCCAGCAACAGAAAAACAAACACACAGATGTCGCAATCATTTGAGTGAAGTAATAAAATATGTGTGACAGAATGTGCAAAATCATATCAGTCCGAAACTCAATAGTAAGACAAAGTAAGGCCTCAGTTATTGTCATTTCAGTCAAAAGACACTAACATCCAGAGAAGCCACCATTTGATGATGTCAATTTCAAGCAAGATGAAACAATGTAACATACTTTTAAGCTTCATGATGCAAAAGTACAAGTATAAGTTAATTACTGAATGCACGTATAGCATTTATACTATATTCTATATCAGAATCATCAATGTTCACTATAAAACAATTAACGATACAATTATTTGCACGTAACATATTTTTCACATGCCAAATACCTTCCACAGGCATATTTTCTTGCTAGCGAAAATAATAACTTAACTAAAGTTAAGCGATCAAATATACCTTTCAATGCCTTTCTCATATTCTTATTCTGATTCACAGAGGACTGAGTGTGAGCTACAACGATGTCATCGTTATCTTCGCCTGAACTGTAGTCATCACTTTCAATCGCAGGCGCGCCGACTTTCTTCAAGTGCTTCCTCTTCTGCACCATTTGCACCTTGGGCTTCTAGAAGGCAGCAAAATATCTCAGACCTAGAAGTTGCCCAGGGTTGTGTTAACTGCTTTTATCTATTATAAATTTATGTCATTTTGCTAATTAACCACTGTAAGTGGGTTAATGTTACAGACAAATTTACAATATTTATTTTGAAAGTCAGAAATTAAAACCTTCCATAAATAAAATTCAAATCAATACATCAAAATCAATCAATCAAATTCTAAAGGCCGGTTGCTAGACTTCGATTTGAAGTGCGATTTTATTTTGTAGTCCGAATTAACCAATCAGATTACTCAAATCAATTTCATACCCTGGGCAATTTTCATGGGATTCATATAATACGTTGAACGTTGTATTATAATACCGTACAGTACGGCACCCTAACAAGTACCCGCAGCACCCCCGATATCCCAACGCATGCGAAAAATTTATCTAACAAATTACATTGTTTCATACATAAAAGTCTTGATATTTGATGCCCGTTGGTTAGGTTTATAGGCAAACCTGCACCTACGGCGCGCCGCGGACAAAGCTCATTCAGTTTAGGCCCCTATTTCAATCCCGCATTTCCCAAAAAGCGGTAGGCCTACCTTATTCATTTTCAATCAGATGACTCGAGCATGGGTCGTGAGCGATAAAGAGGAAAATGTTAGCTGTGATCTGTGACCATGCTTATTTTCATCCAATAACCCTTTGTCAAATCTTATTTTCACTAAACGCACAAATTATACTAATGACTAAATTTAATAATACGACTAGAACCACCGTGCTCAAAGTTACCGGATCTTTGTCTACTGTACCTATCTAGGCTACTTCAGAAAGCCAATGCTATCACTCGTATACATGCGTTTAAACTGATACATATAAATTATTTTCCTCTACTCATTTTTTATCTTTCATAATACAAAGGCAAAATTCCGTCATAAAATAAATTTAGTAAAATCATCTTATCATGACGAGTCGCCTAATTTGATGGCTATCAAAATCAAAAGATGCTGGAAGAAATCTAAATTCAAAATGTTATTTGGCAATACAACGAACGTTTCTGTTTTATAATCACACAATTTTAGATTAAAAACATCTCAACTGCTATTAAGGAATTAATATATAATCAAAGAACCTTACACAGAATTTGTCAAAAGTCTCAAGATTATGACCCAACGTCGTGACATAATTTATTCAATGAGTGTGCTCAGATTTTGATCTCCGATTATTTGACATGACCAAGAGCGTAATCTTGGATCAAGATCAACACTGGCTGAAAAAACTCGGCCATAGAGGAAAGGAACACCTTTATCTTAATTTTTCTGTTTGAGTCGTTTCCCAGTGTAGGCACCTGGGATTACACTATCCAGTCGCTGTAGCCTACTTGATACTCAGCTTGCAATATTCTCTCTTCCATTGAAACATCTTCTACACAAACCATTAATTGCAAAGTTATTCATTGAAGTTACGACAGATTTCTGTGCTGGAACATGAGTGCCAATCGATGACAATAGTCAATCACAAAAACAACGTCAACACAAATAATAAACCGCAACTACCCCACGCAAATAAAAACATGAAGGTTAACAGAAACGCCCAACAAAATATTAAATAAACCAATTATTCAGAAACATGCAAACTACACACTGTGAACACCCACTATTAACAAATAATACAATATATAACAAGAATTGCTCTTACAGTGTAACTATTAATCACAAATATCCGCCGCCGTGTCTACTTCTGTACAATATTCTGTCATGTCAATGTTCTACACGGCTATCCAAGAAAACGCGACCTCAAACTTTACACACACGCACGAGCCCTAAGGCATGTTGAGATGCGTGAAGAGTGTACTTTGAGCATATATACCACGGGCATTATAACGCCTGGTGAACCAAAAAACCTTTAGAATGTGTACAAGTCAAGTAACATTTGTATGAGAAGTACGATGCAGTGTACCATTACGAGGGATTTATCATTATAATTTTTGGGTATTTTAGGGACCGTGTGTAGCACACAAGGTCCGATTCTGGCAAAGGGAGCCTGCACAGAACCGCTCCCCCTTCTTTATTTGTCTTTTACGACTCGTCTGGGGAGCACTCAGTACGAGGGACAATAATTGTTCTTGGACTGCTGGGCAAAATCACAAAATCTTGCGAAGGAGCATTACATAGATAACTTGAAAATAGTAACGCATAAATATGCGCAAGATCACACAATTTCCTGCCAAATGCACAACTATGCGCAAGATGGCACAATTTCATGCAAGATCAAGATGTTTCTAACTGCATGCAAGATCACGCAATTGTATGCAAGACGGCAAAACTGTGTGCAAGATTGCCCTAACTGCATACAAGATTGCCAATTGTATACTAGACTGCAAAACTGTGTGCAAGATTGCCCTAACTGCATACAAGATTGCCAATTGTATACTAGACTGCAAAACGGTGTGCAAGATTGCCCTAACTGTATACGAGATTGCATAACTGTATTCAAGAATGCGCATACGATCTTTGAATCTTAAGGAACCGTATGTTCGCCATCTAAAAGATGACTCAATGTGCTTATTGAGCAGTATTGTACTATTCAACTATGCAACTGGTACATTCTACAAGCAAAAATTTAAAATGAACAACTAGAAAATGATATGCAAATAAATTTCTACGACAATTTGTACGCATCCAATGTCTCCGAAACAATAGCGTCCTCGATTGCTTGTCAATAACAAAATTCCCTATCCACGACTTATTAGATTTGAATTTATGTTAATATATAAATCGCTGACGCTGTAGACGTAGAACCTACTAGGGCTGCATCGAGCCAAAAACTGTCTTTGGTCTGCCATACCTTGCAGTGTAAACGTTATCAAAATATCATCATAAATTCGCAAAGAAAAATGAAACAACAGATAGCAAAATTTGTTCGGCAAACATCAAATATATAATTTATTACCATCAATTAACCGCATTTAAATTCTTTATTTTATTACGGCAAGCGCGATAACGATTTAATCATAGATACAATTGTTGTTTCTAGGGTATGTATAGCGTTATTAAACACAATCGATTCAACTTGGTTGAATTAGCATGAGATTATAACAACTTGTCAGCCCGTAGATTCATCGTCATTAAGACTGATATCAGCCAGGAATAAACCAGCTGTTGTAACCTACCATGGGGGAAAGAATGAAATTCGACAACACTTCTTGTCAAATACACGCTTCAAATCCCAAAATATTGACAGAACCAGCTGCACTATAAGTAAAACATATTTTATTTCCACAGTATCCAAGTTTGCTCAAACAATACATTTTGATAAAATTTAACATTTGAAAAAAGACTTGAATATAGTACTTATTCATCAAATTATAAACTAATGTTAAATGTATAAATTAAGCTTTTATTGAATTATAACTTGTTTGACTAAGATTTGGCATGAATTTGCAGCTAGAACACAATCTCCCTCTGTCCCTCTATCAATTGTGCTGTAATTATATTCTTCTATGGCCGCTGAATGTCCCATATTGTATTAACAAGGCGAGTAAAAAAAACAATATCTAGCACGCTTGTGCTTCATACTATAACTCCAATAAATGTAATTTAATTTGCATCAGATTTCAACGGGTTATGTGTCAAGTACACTAGGCACACACTGACGCTGTGATGTACACCAAAACTGTCCTCGTTTCACATCCAGATATTCCTTGATACACGTATTCTACAGCATGAAACAGGTATCTTTTTTTCACCCATCCTTCTCAACAATATCTCGCCACAGCAGCTGTACACTGTACAGAGCATAATAACAACATATAATTGATATATATTGATATATATATATATTTTGATATAATATATATATATATATACATATACTTATATAAATATATATATCAATTATATATGCATATACCAGGCCTCCCAGTTCATTTTTAAGAATTTCAGGACAGGAAAAATGAAAAATTTCAGAACATTTTCAGGACATTTTTGCATCAATTGTTCTAATGAATATTAAGATTATTAATACAAATTATAGCCTAGTTAACTTCAGAATTGAATTCATTCAGAGTTCAGAATTTTAAGGCTAGTGTTTGTACTTCGTTAAGTAATTTTTTCAAAGCAGCCTCCTCCTCCCCGTCTAGCTGCTCCAATCCTCCCTTTATATGTTTTTATTACACAAAAAGTACGTTCCAAAAACTTGAAAATTGTCTGGACCACGGGAGTTGGCTACGTCATCACAACAGCCAGGGCTAATTGACACATTCCAACATATATCACATATTAATATTACATTCAATCATTCACATCCTTGCATTTATGCAAGATTAGATGATAAAGCAAAAAACGGCGAAAAAAACTTACAAAATTTCAGGATAAATCTTGGAATTTCAGTACATTTCAGGACAATTTATTTTTTCAGAAATTTCAGGAAAATCAGGAGATCTGAGAGGCCTGCATATACGCATGATACGCACACGCATAATACGCATACACCCT